>JAQIWG010002770.1:0-19491 GCA_034695025.1 Chamaedrilus cognettii | reverse complement strand
TCACACTATCAAACTGTCACACTATCAAACTGTCACACTATCAAACTGTCACACTATCAAACTGTCACACTATCAAATTGTCTAACAAATTGAGGTCTATACAGACCTCAATTTAAAGATTTTCTACAAATTCTAGCTTCTCATAAAAGTTGCGTTTGTAATTCAGTTAGCAGTTGATAAAAGCAATGTCCTATCTATCTTACAGCTAAGATTTTCCAACAATACTTTCGTAAGGAGGCCTCTGGTCATACCGCAGAGCGAACTCTCGCTGGCAACGCCACGTTCTGATGCAAGACTGGACGATGACGACGCGCCGCTTGCGCCACTCGATCTTGTTCTTCACTGCGACACACAATGCGTATATTCAACTAGTTGTTGCTTGCGCCACTCGATCTTGTTCTTTACTGCGACACACAGCGCGTATATTCAACTAGTTGTCAGTATCGCACCCACAATTGGTTGCAATAAACAGCGTACAAGTAAATAAGCCTACATTATACTCAAAAATTCAGCTTAATGAAGAAAATAACGAATCCAAACAACCGAGCGTTACTAAAATATCTTGTTACTATTGCTAAAAAGTAACTCGTCTAAGAACGTCAGACAAATTAGGTCAATGATATGAGAAGCACTGGCTGGATAAAAGAATAGTAGAATTTACACAGGAATGAATGATGAGCACAAACAACTCGCGTCACATTATGCTAATGCACATGGTTCATCCCACAAGCAACCATGGATGCTAAGATAGCATAGGCGTCAGTCTCAGCAAACTTTATGGTTAAAAATCATAACTTTCACGCAACAACAACAACGATAATAACTAAGTCTCACGTTTGATAACAGATAGGGTGGTCCAGATCATCTTGCGCCAGCGCGCACACAGCAGCCACTTCTGCACCTTGGCGATGAGAGAGGCGAGGTGCTCCGGATCCGAGCGCATGATCTGATCAAACTCTGCAAACTTGCCTGGGCGGAAAAAAACCTTCGTCAGGCCAAACTTGTAGTCGAGCTCGTTCAGTCCGAGAGCCTTGAAGAGAGCCTGCAGAGCGAAACCATATTCTATATGTGAGGCCCCTAGGCTCATGGTTTGTTTCTTTTGTAGTTTAGAGACCGTGTGTAGCACTAAGGCTATATAAAGTCCGGTTTTGTGCAAGACAGCCGGCACAGAACCCCTTCTTTAGTCACCTTTTACGACTCACCCGGGGGAGCCCTAGGCTGCAAAAAATTCTTTGTTCCCTGGCCTGCAGGGGTCCCAGGCTTATGATTATACCTGCATAACACCCATTCAATTCTACTAATTAACTCTACCACATAGTGTACCTTGCAAAAGAAGCAAGGGTTCAATTGCACAATGTTGGAGACCTGGCCGCCAGTTCCCCCCCTAGATCTATAACAAACCTTGCAGAAGAAGCGCGGGTCGAGTCGCGCGATGTTGGGGGGCATGGCGTGCTTGTACATGGTGTAGAGCTCGTGGAACTGTGTGCGGGACGGGAAGCCCTGGTGCATGAGGTCCAACACGCTCGGCATGCCTGCACGCACACAACATAACGTATCAGTTACGTTGTGTACATTATACACACACTGGAACACTACATGTATCTCAGAGCAGAGTGGTAAGCAAACTCATAATTTGCCATGGAGAGCAAAGCAATGTGAGAAAAATCACAAACTATAAACAGCAGTCTATCATAAACAAGCATCACGACTCGATAGCACAAGAATGTGAATGGCAGGCCTGTCAATCTACAACGATGTCTGTAAGAT
This sequence comes from Chamaedrilus cognettii, assembly GCA_034695025.1. Taxonomy (NCBI): domain Eukaryota; kingdom Metazoa; phylum Annelida; class Clitellata; order Enchytraeida; family Enchytraeidae; genus Chamaedrilus; species Chamaedrilus cognettii. Next base: position 17,724 of record JAQIWG010002770.1, on the reverse strand, counting down.
TTGAATCTAACACCGATAGCCTAACACAGCCTACGCGACGCTGCCAATCCGATGTACCTGAGCACTGAAGCTGCGTGAGGATCTGCGTGCCCTCAAACAGATGATCGACCATCTTCACGTTCGGCTTGATGCAGCGTATGAAGTTTGTGCCCTAGACACACACAGAACGCAAAGCAGTTGAGATACTAGACACACACACAATAGAAAACTGATGAAGTGAAATACTAGACAAAACACACAATGCAAAACAAATAAAACAAAGAAAGCAAACAAATGGTGAAGATTGTACCCTACAAATAGGGTTGCCCAGGCAAACATAGTTCATATTCTTCGATATCTATTATAAATTCTATAAACGGCTAAACTGCCCACAGCTGCCTAAGTGCTTGCATGCAGGACAGAACGTTTCTCAAAATCAATTTGCACGAAAATCATGTACAATAAAAACGCCTGCCATTCATGCAGCGCAATAATCTACACATCTCTTATATAGCACATAAGGCAAAGTCAACAAGTTACAGACAGCGCACTTTAAAAATCACCAGCCTGAAAAAGCTATAAAATAATATTTGTACAATAGCAGAAAGAGCCGCTGCACCGTGCTGCGCAGTTTGTCCATGAGCAGTGTGAGCTGAGAGCGGAACTTGCTGCCGACGCTGATGAAGCCGAGCTTTCCCTGTGATTGGCTGGTCTGCGTGGAGGGGGCGGAGCCTGACGACCCCTCCCCGCCCACCTCAAAGAGCTGACGCAGGAGCGTGGAGTTGCTGTGTAGAACGAGAGCCTCGAGGGAAGAGTGAAGCGCATCGTTGTTCTTGTCAATGAACTGGGTCTGAGTAATATAATGTATATGAACTGGGTCAGAGTGATACATGAAGGGATTGTAGGCCCATATCTCTCCAATATAAACGTCCAACTTGTGTTAAGTTTAGCAATCAATGACAATCATACAACTCTAGTGAGATCTAAGTGTGGCCCTCTGGACACAATAACATATAAATATTGACATACTAAAATATTACAATACTGTAGAACATTGTTACGAATCCTTGCCTTATCGGAGACATTACCATCTGCATTTTATAGACGCGACACGGACGCCAGGCATAGCACAGACAAAATATCAAACAACAAAGTTTTCCCGTACTGTGTGGTAGCAGACGGCTCCGGCGAAGTGGCGAATGAGGAACCCTTCGTCGTCCCTCACCTCCCGGTGAGACTTGAGCTTCGACTTGCGCGGCACCTGCACAACAACAACAAGGCAATAATAAACTCTATCCTGCCAACAATGCCAAATATTACAAGATACAAAAATTAGAACTATAAATCATGAAAGTGATCAAACTCTCATCATAAGCCGTATCAAGGATCAATGTTAAATATTTTGATTGAAACCGATCAGCTAAATTACAAAGAAGCAGTAAAGAAAGATTTTTAAAATTTCCTCAAGTATTTATATCCATGGGGGAAGCAATGGGGTCGGTAGACTTCCCTAGAAATATTTTAAATTAATTTGATCGCTAACGATGATAGTTATGAGCATTTTTTCTTAATTTTATCAATAATTTTATATAAAAAGTGAGCATGCCCCCCTCAATAAAAGTAAGCATCTACCACTTAATACATATTGGCTGCATTATCTTATATAAAAAAGCCGTCCAGTGAGTGACGGACGCGTACACTGAGTCGGTAGTGGTTCTTGTTTTTCTTGTGCACCTCCCCGGTAAAGTGTTCGTACGAAGGTTTCGGCAGTCGACTCTCCTCGTCCAGAATGTCGAATATACCCATGGCCTTGCCCTCAATCAGATCTACAGATACCATGACAACAACACTGCAGGGATCATCTCCACAGCTACAAGTCGAGCACACAGTAATTCAGGAGCAGTGCGCCTTAATTAATAAAAAGGCAGCGCATTTAACTTGCGAAGGTAAACTTCTCAAAACTTTACGCAAGCACTGAATCGAACTGCTTCAAATTGCATTATCACCATCATAATTATGATCCTCTAACTTCAACAGCACTCAGGACTGTATGAAACAATCTCATAGCTATCATTTCTCATCTACTGATCTCCTCAAAGATATGATCCAACAATAGACAGCGTTTGTAATAAGCACAGATCCAGACTCTCATCATGGGTTGACAGTTTTAGTAAGTGCTCACCAATGCAGTCCTGGTTGTCGACGTAGTGAATCTTCTTCACCTTCAAGTCTTCCTTCTCGTACAGCGCTTGCTCCTGCACATCACACATCCTCACCAATGAACACGCTCAAGCCCTGTTTGTCTATCATGCGTTATGACTGATCTGAGATCATAATCCAGCCAATCAGGATGCTGAGATATTGATCCAGGATTCTGCTTCTCGCCGTGTGATTGGTTGATGAATTACAATCTTCGATGTAGATTAACACTTGATCTAAAACCATAACTTTTCAGACTTTTTGGTATATTCTATTCATTAGTTTTGAGTAAAACTCAAATCTGACCTCAACCTGCCGTAAGGAAAGCTGGAAAGCTCAAATGCAATTTTCTCAAATGCAAAAAACAGACTTAAATTCAAAACTTTGAGCCTACTACATTCAAACTAAAACCTTTTTTACAATACACCAATAAATACGTAAAAGTTGCACTCTGGTGGTCGAGTGCAAGCATACCTCTTTGAGAATTCTCTCGTTGAAGAACTGCTGCAGCTTCTCGTTACAATAGTTGATGCAGAACTGTTCAAAGCTGTTCACCTGAAAGTACTCTGCAACACATTTTATAAAATATATAGATTCACAGCCACAAATACTTGTAGTCAACATGGAGTAAATGTCAAACAATGGCCTGAATGCAAACTTAAGAGGCTGGTAAAATAAAGAGCAAAGGTCTCCTTAACCAGCCACTTTCAACAAACAGATAAAACAAATTAACACAAATTTGCAAGAAATATAGCATGTTTCCAAACATAACTAGAGAATATATAACAAAGCAAAAAACATGAACCAATACAGAGAATATCTGGACTAAATATATAGAACCAGGACTCACATCAACCATTGTAAAAGTATTATCAAAAGCAATACATAATTGAAGAGATAAAAAATTTATCCAACATGATATAATGATAGAATAATATCACAAAAATAAAAATTACGAAGATTTACCGAAGCCAGCAATGTCGAGGACTCCGATGTAAGACTTGGATGAGGTGAAGGGAAGTGACTGGTTGACGCGGGACACGATATAGTCAAAAAGTCGCGCGTACACAGCCTTGGCGAGGGCATCACGCGCGTTGCACGCCTCACCAACCTTCAGGGGCACCCTGTAGTAACAGATTTCAGTAGAGTTTCATTGGTTTTAGGAGCACTTTGTAATAACAGTTCAGTAAAAAATAATTTAGTGCTTCTCCCTAGAAGCAGCATCTTGCAAGCATCTTGTAAGAAAAGACTTAAGTTCAGAAGAGATAAATAACTTTCAGGGAAGCCCTGTCGATAGAAAGAAATAGTCTAGACTATAGTAAAGAAAATAGTATTCACTACTTTGTGACGCACTGGGTGGCCGAAAGATTCAGGCAAAATGGTTTAAATGAGGACTAACTACTAGCAATTTTACCAAAAAAACATGAACATACACTCAACACAGTACGCGGTTTGAAATCTATCCACAAATTTCAATAATATAAATTGTGCTTGTACAAAAATTTAAAAAAATTTGACGTAAATTGACACTTTTAGAAAAGAAATAAATGAAGAGAAAGGAAGACTACTGCTCACAAGATGGCGCTGCCTCGCCGCCCCCCGTAGGAAGTCTCTATCATCCGACAGACTAGCGCCCCCTTCAGCTCGTCCTTGTTGCAACCAAAGAACTGAGCGGTCGTCTCCAGACTGGCGTCAGAGCTCGCACTGACCTGACAGCCACCTGGAGAATGAACACAAATTGCCCATAGTGTCTATCTACCCATAGTGTCCATCTACCCGTAGTGTCTATCTGCCCGTAGTGTCTATCTGCCCGTAGTGTCTATCTACCCGTAGTGTCTATCTACTCGTAGTGTCTATCTGCCCGTAGTGTCTATCTGCCCGTAGTGTTTATCTACCCGTAGTGTCCATCAACCCACAAGCAAGGCGCTGTGGTGTAGTGGTTAAGGTGTCAGATATAGAGTCCAGAGGGCCTGGATTCGAGTCCCGGTGCAGGCAACTATGAAACCATGCGTAACAGGCCCTTCAGCAAGGCTGTTAAACACACAGGTGTCGCTAGTTGATAGTGCTAATAATAATGATCGTCATCCAGGAAAATTGAATAACCTGGTTGGCGGCAGGAATGGCATCCGGCCGCAAAATTATTATAATTATATCAACTCATAGTTTCTATCAAACCGTAGGGTCTCACTACCCGTAATGTCTCCCTAAACGTAGTGTCTCCCTACCCGAAGTGTCGTCCGTTTGTTCCTCAAAGCAGACGTTGCCGAGGTGCAGCACGCCGGCAATGATCGTGTAGATAGCGAGCTTCTCGGCCTCTGTCAGACCCATGTGTGTCATTGCGCCGTCCGTCAGCTTGAAGTCCGCAATGTCGTCCATCTGGATGTCTCTCAGCGCGCCCAGCTTTACATGCTGCATGACAATAATAATAATAGCAATAATGACAATTATTGTATTATATTATTATTATAACAAGCATTTATTCCGAACATTTTCATTAATCAATGAATATTACAACAAACAGACAATGTACATTCCACGTAATGAGCAAGATAATTATTTATTTGGTTGGCGTCAGGAAGGGAGGCATCTGGCCATAAAAACTCAGCTCCAGCAGTGCTAATCGGGGCGCAAGACATCTATCCTGTGTGAAAACATGAATACTAATATAATAGACGTCACGAAGAGCGGTTAGTTTTTTTTAGATAAAGCATATTCCAATGGGATGTTATGTCTACAGTATCATTTTGGCCTCTTTATGTGGCTATTTTAAATATGAGACCCATTCAGTTGCGAGTAGAGTATCTATCTATCGGAGCAATTCAATGTTTAACTGTCTGTTGAACGGCACTTTTATCCCACCATAAGACAAGAAATTATCGACAATTTTAAAGGTCAGGAAAATCACTACTCCTCTTTTGCAAGAAGCAAGTATAATATAACTACAATTTTATCATGGTTAAGAATGGCACTACTAAACGTTACATATTTCGTGCTAATCACACAAACGTTACTTCATAAATTGATCTAAATGACGATTGTGGTGAGTGATGACGTCACAATGTGCACCTGCTGACTCTTCTGGTCTGCAGTGAGCAGTTTCTCCGTGTCCTTGGTCGTGAAGTACTGTGTGCAGCCACGGCTTATGTACTGCACACACACACACACATCACACTGCGCCCTATGTACTGCACACACTATGTACTGCACATACATACACACACACATCACACCGCCCCCTATGTACTGCACACACTATGTACTGCACATACATACACACACACATCACACCGCCCCCTATCTACTGCACACAATCAACCACACAAACACATCGCATAGAAGAAAAGCACTATGCAATACGCATCCTAGATGATATATAAATTCTAAATAAGTAAGCAAATGGAAATATATATCTTCGTTTATTAGCAAATAGGCAGACAGGCAGCAGCCCAGTACAAGCAAACTGTCATGCAATAATGAATGAACAGAGTTAGATAAAAAAAAAAAAAATTTGATAAACAAATAATTTAGCCAATACTACGATAGAACTGTTCGGAAGATCTGAGCACAGGCTGATCAACGCACAATATGGGGAAGCAGCAGAAAAATATAAAACTGACGAAGGAGTAAGTCATGTTAAGCATAAGGTGGATAAAATATGGTGAGGGGTGGGGGGGCAGTCAATAGATATTCTTGTACAACTGGCGGTAAATGAAGTCTTTATCATCTTTATCATGGAAGTAAACTTGTGGGAGCGTGGTCGCAGGTTGTGCTGATGGGATGTAGTGGCGGGAAGGAGAGAGTGCAGCACGTAAGTCCTGTCGGCTCTGACCACTCGAAACCAGTTGCCGTCCGCCTGGCAGCTAATCTCCGCCGCGGTGGGCGTGGAGGCTAGCAGAATAATGGGAAATCGGGGTTCCGCACTAGATGTTCGAAACCTCTTAGCTGCAAATTGTTGTTAATTCAATGGTGTTCTGTTTGCTATTCAGTGAGTCTCTGGCATGTTTTGAGCCACTTCAATTAAAATGGCACTTTGACCATATTTATCTGAAACATGACATACTACGATGTCAAACTGATGTTTAATTTCTCAGTTACATCCCAACCAGATCGAACGCAGAAGGTGGGGAAGGAAAAGAATTGAAATGATCAATGGACCGCTGGTGTGAAGAGGTTGGATGCCAGAGAACTTCTGTCTAACAGTGCACTAGAGAGAGAGCCAGATGCGTACGTAGAACTTGTCGGGTGAGGACAGTTTGAGTTGTGTGCGCAGCGCGGCCGGTGCGCCGGCGCAGAGCCGGTAGAAGACCTGGTAGTTGCGCTCGCCCTCGTTCTGTGTGCAGATGCGCGACTTCTCTAGCAGATAGTGCGATATGTGACCTCCGCACACCTGGTACTACAGCACGACACGCAGACAGCCAATCAGAAAGCAGATAATAATTATTCTCTATTATTTTATGTATGAAAAAAAATCTGTCCTCGGCATACATGGCACTATAGCACCACACACTCACAGCCAATCAGTGGATAACAACGATTATCTTTATTTCAAGTAAGACATGCCGCATACAAGTTACAACCATTACGATGACCTTGGGCTGGTCCTGTACAGTCAGAGGGTATTACAGACTAACTGACAGTGACAGATGTTTGCACTCAGAATGCCAATAGAAAGATGGTTACTACTAACTGTGACCTCATCAATACAAACTGAACCGTGACCCCATGCACAGCCTTTGATCCACTACAGGGTCCCCAACATCTTTAATGTCACGAGCCGATTTACTGGCACAAACTAGATCGATGCGGCACTGTATCGAGCCGATATATCGGCGTAAAGGCCCAGGTTCAGCAAACCAAACCGCGCTTGACACAAAAATGGCGGAAGAAAGGGGCAAAAGAAAAAGGGTGAAAGAAAAAGGGCGGAAGAAAAAGGGTGGAAGTAGAAGGGCGGAAGAAAAGGGGTGGAAGAAAAAGGACAGAAGAGAAATGACGGAAGAAAAAGTGCGGAAGTAAAAGAGTATAAGGAAAAGAGGTGGAAAAAAAGTGAAACTTGACGTAAAAGAGGTTAACATCCCAGTTTTGGACTTAGTTAAAATCTGCTTCTTTCAGATTCGCTACCTTTTGGTCGAAGTGTATCTCTATGAACTTGCCGAACCGACTCGAGTTGTTGTTGCGCATCGTCTTTGCATTGCCAAACGCCTCGAGCAGAGGATTGGCTGCAGCATACCCAATCAAACAAAACGCAACATGAAAGCACAATATAACTTTAGCTGTGTTCAAATTTTTCTTGTATGATTTGTGGAATGCATGATTCTATCATTTGGCTGTTTGATTTGTTCTTTTTTGATTATTTCATCTTAATTTGATGCTACAATTTATTTAACAAAAGTAGTTAATACAATAGACAGTTGTCAAGTCAGCCTTTCAAGTCAGAAAGTTTATGTACCACGTGCGGTAACAAAGACTAATACATTGCAAAGAACCGGCCCTCCTTCTTTACTTGCTCTTTACGTCTCGCTCAGTGAACTCTGGGCCGCAGACCTGCGCTATCGTTACCCCAGTTTGCGGGGGTGGTGAAGGGACAGCTTACACTGGACGATCCTCTGTTCGAATGGGCCTGGGGAGCTCTGGCTGCAGATCTGCGCTATAGTTACCCCAGTGCGCGAGGGTAGTGGTGCTTACACTGGACGATCCTCTGTTCGATGGGCCCGGCGTGACTGCCCCATGACTCTGTGAGGTACTTGAGGATGTACTTGGTAGACTCGGTCTTGCCTGCTCCCGACTCCCCGCTCACGATGATCGACTGGGACTCCTTGAGCACCTTCATGTCACGGTACGCCTTGTCCGCTGAGAGCATCACCAGCATCACTAGCATCATCCACCTTCATCCTCATCAACCATCATTATCATCATAATCGACCACTTTCATCACCATCAACCAGCAACAAAACCATCAACCACTATCATCATCATCATCATCATCATCATCATCATCATCGTAGAAACCAAATGACGGCTTTACTTACTATATCATGAACTTATGTTGGTATCAACACTGACACAGTGGATCGAACAAACTGTTACTTTTGCACATTCAAACAGCATCACAGATTCTACAATTATTAGCCTTAGGCTTGCGCCATGCATGTATATACTTTGTACAATATGAAAATGACTCCCCCAGCACAATCGCGACAACCTAAACACTGTATTCAAAAAATAACAATAAAATTTAACAATATAGTCCTTACAACAATATAAGCTTACTTACACCGTGTCTCCAAATTAAATGACTCAACTAATTCCAGTCAACACAGGCTACCACTCAAAAAGCTTGATTCAGATGTGAGCGCTCACCGATGGCGAAGACATGAGGAGGTCTGGTGCCGAGCGAGCGCCCGATGTAAGACTTGATCGTCTCGGAGGAGTAGAGCTTCGTGAACTCCTGGTACGGGTTGATCGCAATCAGAATGTTTGCCACATACGTCTGCAAAGCAATAACTATTGACTACAACACTGCCTCAGCAACAGCCAATCAAATAATTCAGCACAACATGGTCCATTGTTGTGAAAAATTACTTCAATATCAGTTTAAATCTGTTGATTACAACAACTACAATATTGATGAAAACTGAATATTGCACTAAATAACTGCCGAAAAATTGAAAATTTCATGACCAGTTAGCAAAAAATCATAATTGCATGAAAAATTTATGAAAATCTGATATTGCTTGAAAAAGAGGCAAAAAACTGGATGTAAAATTTGATGAAAAGTTGATATAAAACTGAAATTGCATCTACAGCTTGACAAAAAACTGAAGATTGCATAAAAGAATTGAAATAAAACTTGTAATTGCATATAGAAAATGACGTAAAACTTCTAATTGCACAAAACGTTGATACAGTGTGAATGAAAACGATGAAGATGCCCCCCTTTATCGCACTCACGTAGATGGCATTCCTCATGTAGCGTAGTCGCAGGTTGTTGAGCAGCGTCGCCTCATTGAGGTACATCAGCGCACCTGCACACATCCACACACACATCCTCGCTCACATTCTCGCACACATCTATGCACACATCCTCGCACACATCCATGCACACACACATCCAAGTACATATCCACTGCACAAGTATAAGCCTATTGCAAAAAGTGAAAGATTTTATAATCTGTCACAAAATTTCCCCAATAAACCTAGCAGCTAGCGACACTTGTGCATTTAATAACCTCGCAAAAGAGCCTGTAGCGTATGGCTTCATAGCCAACAGCGCCGGAACTTGAACCCAGGTCTCTGGAACTCGCTTCCGACGCCTTATTCACTACAGCGCCACGCTGTAGTGTAGTGTCTTAATTGCAAACAAAGAAATGAGTACGATTCGTGGGCACATACAGTTGTCGTCGACATCCTTGTTGTCGTACTCCTCACAGGGGAAGACCTGGTCGTAGGGCGCGGTCGTCAGCTTGCCGGGCGTGGAGCTCGGCTCTACTGTCACCGTGTCCGTTGTGATGTCCTTGATCGTCCCGAGCGTGTAGCCGTGAGCAGGGTCGGGCACCCACACACGCTTGCCCTCGTCCATGCTCAGACAGTAGGTGGGGTCCGGGGGATAAAGGGGGGGGGGGGGGTCTGAGGAAACACAGTTAGAACAATAAATTATTTAATATTTTCATGGTAGTATGCGATATATGAAGCTAAATACATCCACTAGTCTGGGTCTGCACCAAAAATTGTCTTCGACGGCGAAGGGAGATCTCCGATGACGTCATCGGATGCCAAAACAGACTCTATAGGCTACCCTTTATCATCATTATTATTGCGCTTTACATTATAGGCAAGCCTGTTTTGCTTGCTGCGATACGATATGCTCATTAATACCTCATTGGTTTTGCTGCATTATACTGAAGAAAAATAATGAAAAATGCTTCAAAATAGCGCCATGCCAGACAGACTCGTCGAGGCTCGCTGTGTGCCGAGGAGGAGGCTGGAGTGGATGCTTTGCTAAGCAAAGTCGCAAAGTCGCAGTCCCAAAGTCGCAAAGTCGAATATCCATTTATTGTGACATGAGCCGCACACTTTGACAGAAGATGCATGCGTGAACAGCCAAATCTTAAGATTGAATGTTGGTCCTCATTCAATAAAACAACTCAATAAAGGCATATTAAATACAATAATACAAAATGACTTATAAATCATTAAACTTAAGGTCAACTCTATTTTTTTTAACCAAAAGTACCGTACACTTTTTAAGTAGGTCAAGATTTCTGATAAATTCTGGCCATGAAGCCCAAGGGACACTGACAAACAAATGTTTTCCAATCATTTCCAAACTTGTCCACATTGGTGTTAGGCTACCCAGCACGCCATGACATCTACCACACAGCTGGCAGACAGGAATGTGTGCCTGAATGTGAATGTGCTAGCCTGTCTCAGCGGTCGTTGTTGAGGGCTTGAGGGCGTATAGTCATGTCATCTCATGAGTGAGAGCATTACTTCAAGTGATGGGAGTGTATTGAGCCAGCATACAGGGGCCTGCATGAGGTATATATTGGGTCCCACAAAGCATGCTAGACCCTCTGACATTATGCCTAGGCTTGGTCCCTCCAAGGTCTGTACCATTCAGCCGATACTTGAGTAGCCAGCCTGTCGTTATCGACCACCTGACAGTCTGGTCATTGGGCTCCTATGAGGATGACGAATAATGTAGAATAGAGACATGGATTTTTAGATTTGGGAAGTAAAGGTGCAAGTAACTTGATCAACTTAAGCTGTCTCTAGCAATCATACTCATTCAATAAAATAATAGTTTAATAGTACTTACCAAACCAAATACTATAAAATTATAGGTAAAAAAAAAATTTGAATTTAAATTTATTATATAAAATTGAATTATATTCAAATTATAGGTAAAACAAAAAAAAATTGAATTAAAAAATCTAAATTATGCGAGCGTCAGTTTAAATCAAATAATATCGTATTAAATATCAAATAATTATCGTGTCAAATATCGAGTAAGCTCGCTTTGGATTTCGGGTTCAGAACAAGTTACTAGGGAAGCGCCTTCTACAAAAGAAAAAATGATGAAATGTTATCTTAAATTGTCTAAAATACTATATTGACTTCTTTGTCTATTACGAAGAAAACTTGAGTTAAGACCATTGTGGCATGCATAGTCTCATAATAAAAACAACACGTCTCCTATACATAGTTATACGCGTTGGTCATAAGTAAAATAAGGGGGATGCCATTCCCGTCACCCCATCAGGCCTTATCAAGCAGCCAAGTCTTCTGACCGTCTATGTTATACATAGATAATAATAACATTAATGGCTGGCCGGAGCGCTGGCCATACTGACGCATGCTGATTAGACGAATCAATACAGGTATGGCCCGCGCGGAACACAGCTGCTACCGCAGTACGCTCGGCGCACGTTGTGGACTGAAACACGAGTGCAGCAATAGGTCAGTAATTGTACTGCACAGCCTGCAGGCACGGGCAGGCGTCAGCGGTCATTAGAAGGGGTGGGACTGGTCCACGTGCGGGACAGATGCTCAAGAATAACGTTGTTTGATCGAAAATTTGGTGGCACTGACATTGTCTTGAGAAAAAACATTATTGTCAACGGTGTCAGATTGGATCCAAGTGTATTGCGATGAACAAGTTCTCATTCACACACCTGTACAGTGGCAGGTGTGCTTGATGCCGCTTTGGAAGATTTGATGGCAAGTGAAACAAATATAATTTGTTGCTCTTTCTTTTAAAAATTAGAATCCAATAAATCACATTTTGTCATTCACCCATTCTACGCTCTCCACGTTCTACAAGAAATCTCATTCCACACCACATGTTCACCACACCACCACCACATCACATTCCACACCACACTGCATTAAATTATAGTTTCCCTTATCAGAACTCAGAGAACTTTCTCCAAGTCAATCAGGTAGAAACGCCCACTAATTCCTATCCCGCTGCAGAGTGGGCCGCTTGCAATGAGTTAAACACTATAATGTTATCTGCATGCTTTCTCATTACAAGTTCATACATGTAATGTAAATAGAAGTTCACACATGAAGACTGTAAATACAACAATCAATTTATCATCAGAAGTTTTATCACACAAACATACCATACTCTGTCTATTTTGTCAATCTACTAATTTTCAAACAGATTTTTGTTCTCGTTATGACAGTTTTTACCGTAGTTTATTTGTTTAATTGGAAACTTGCACATAATATTAACTCAGGGCTTCAGACAACTACAACAATTGGCACAGTGATTCGCATTGAACATTATCTGTATGTTTGAGTTCACATATAGCGCCGACTACTCCCCAATAAGTCAATAAGTCAATCAGGAAGTGTCCCACTTCCAAACAAATCTGAAAAATCTAATCTCCTGTGCCAGCGACCATTCATTCTTCAATCAATCAGTATTTAATCTAAACGCAAGACTACAGCCAACACTACAGTTAACTAGGCCTACAGTTAACTAAAGCCAGATTACTGCTAGCCCGAGATGCTATAACTTGAAAACCTCAAATTTTAACAAAATTAAGACCAATTTTTTTCAGGATTATTGCTTTTGTATACAAATACCAAACACTCCCATTGAAGACACCAGTGAAACAAAAGATTATAATATCTAACAACGCTAACACCTATATTTAACAGACAACACCAAAAAAATGGGCATGAGCAAAAAATATAAAACATATTAAAAGAAAACTTCGATCAAGTAAAAACAGGTATTGTGTTCTGAAATCACTAGTTGTTGATAACAAACATAATCCAAATGACCTAGGCCCATCAAAGATCAAGCTATACTCAATTCTCTTTTTCCTTTTTCTATTCTCATGCGTTAGGACAGTGACGGAGTGTTATTTTTATGTTAATCTACTATACGGCAGCAAGCATAAATTGCAGTCATATCACGCAGCGCAAGGTGTATTTTCACAAGTAAAGCCTGATTTATTAAAAAGTCAATCATTTGGCAAAGGTAACTGTTAGATGTTCAATGATCTTCAGAGGCCTGCTCAATCATCGTGACTAGAACCAAGTTTTTGGAATATTGAGGGAACAGAGCGCAATCACGCGTAATAATCATTATAAGCGACACACAACATTGTAGCGAACTATAACTTCTGATAGACTGGTGGCCTTCATATGGAAGCTATTACACGGGAAGACAGGTAAGGATTAAAGGTAAGTGCGACCGATTTAATCATCCACACTTTACATTGATAGCTCTACACTTTACTGTACAAAGTAGCACAGTCTACCCATAAAACATCCATTTTTAATGATCATTGATATGCAAAAACGCATAGAAAATGCTCAAATATTACGAAAATGAAACTGCTCTTGTGCATCGAATTGATGAATTGTTGACTTTAAATTTTTTATTTTTTAATCTGTAATTTTCATGTTGTAGCCTTAAAACGCACGTCTTGTCATCTATTTCGTATAAGATAGGCTCATGATAATTACGTGTGTCACTAAACGCATATAATTCTGAATAGTAGCAGCATAATGTAATGTAATAATAGTAGCATGCCAAAATGTAAGCATGAGGAGAGGCCAACATAAATAAGAGGCATGTACGAGCTAAATCTTCTACTAGACTTCAAAACGGTTTAAGCTAGTGGATTCAAAATCGATAATTTACATGAAGCCTAATCGTCATGCACAGCCTACATACATGTGCATGTAATAGCTGCAGAGTACAGAGTTAGGTTTATTCTATAGTCTAATTATAGACAGAATATGATTTTGTGGTAGGCTGTGCCTGCACGGTAATATCCACCCACCTGTCAATGATAGGCAACCGCTTTAGAAGGTGTTATCCGAGTCGATTTTAATTAATTTGTACAAGCATTTGACACATAAGATGAACGACATGTGATCTATAATTGAACTGCATTAACGTACCAAAACGATCAATTAATTAATGGCACAACATATGTGCCATGTCCTTAAGTAGAAGGCCTAACTATCCAGGAGGGCTAATTGAACGGAAATGAAAGCAATCCATAAAAGGCCCGATGGTTTTTTCGGTTGACAGACGGCTAAGCACGCCAGACAAAATAGTCTGAGCTATAATTCTAGCTATCGTGCCTAATAAGGCATTAATTGATGCCAAAACGTCTTGCATTCATAAAATATTCTCGTGATTTTTCGTCAAATTTGGTATAAGCGATGCGCTAGGCCTACATGCATGTCATGCAGCCTACTCATAATAGTCTATAATAATACTTTGCACGCAGCATTATAAAAGTACAGCTCTGACTGTCGTTAAATATTTCACAAGTTTACCGTAACTTTTCTCTTTCCTTTTTGCTTAGTTTTGCTTCTGTACATCACTTAGCATTATTAATTATTATTGTTATTCCATGGGCCTATCGCCATCAAGTCAATTATGAATTGGTAGACCAAAATTAATGACTGAAGAATAAAGTTGCCGTTAGTCGGGTCTATAGCACACCTGTGTCACGGTTGAGTGATTACTAGGTCGGGTGGTACCGTGGTGCTAAAATCTTTACCTCATTCTTGCATTTCCACCAATCGCTAAGCTTTGTTTTAGCTTCCGGTCAAAAATAAACAAAACATTTGACACATTTTGAAACTATGATGGTAAATTACCAAAAGATCCCTAAATTTGAATTAATTTTTTTTATATAAGACGGCCGCCAGGGGGGGTATCCTAACTTAAAGCCACAGCAGCAGTAACTGTTGAACAGGTGGTGACTGTGAGCTGTCACCCATCAGTGCCGTGGCTATGACAGAATCTGCCCCCTTAAATCTGGAGGGGTCATCGGAAGCAGAGGATCCACAGGAAAAACCCGATAATTCTAAAACTATTGATGAAACTGCGCTGGTAACCCAAGAAGGGAAGATGAGCGTTGAAGGTGTGACCGAGGAACAGGCCGCGAGCCCTCACGACGCTGAGGGTGAGGCTGGGGAACAGAGTGGTGAGGGGGAGATGGTCATGAAGGGTCACGGAGCACCAGGGTGTGGAAACATCAAACAAGTGGCTGCGAACATGGCTTCTGGGACGGCAACGGTCTCGGCTCACGGGCAAGCGGTTCCGGTAAGCTTTTAGACATACCGACGGTACCGTTAATTTGTGCGGGTAAATAGCGCTAATATAGTAGCGTTAGTTAGTACGCTATATACTAGCGTAGTGTGTTATTTATTAATGAGCAAAGTACAACTGTAAAGGTATAGGCTACCTGAGTGTTCGGTACCTGCAGTTTGTATGGTTGAACTATTTTGTTTCTGAATTTTCAAATATTGTGTGTTTATTTTCGGAATTGAACCTATTACGTATTTATGACTTATTTCTCATAACTGTTTAGAATAAAAAAAGCAGCTGGTAGTTGCCTTTGTCATAGCACTCCACTTTGCTGATTGAAGGTCTTAAATATATATTTTGAAGATATGTATTAAACATCCATTGGCTGTGTGCAGGTTGGCTTCAGCCTAGTTGAGAAGACCGGGGACCTGTTTGCTGGCGCGAGTGGCGCGGACGGCGCCATGCCGTCACTGGCGCATTGCGTCAGTGTCGACCTGCGCATGGGCAGTGGCATCGCAAAGCTCTTCCGCAGCAAGTTTGGGCGCGTGCCGGAGCTCGTCAAGCAAGGTGGGTGGTACTACAGTTGACTAGGAGCAATTGTGGTCCGCCTACAAGCGCTTTGCTAGCTACCATATGAATGACCAATGTATTGATTCATTAATGGATATTTTTCTGACCAGAGTTGCTTATGAATGTTGCTGAATTCTATTAGATAATTAACATGTATAGGCCTGTAATAACTCAATACTGCTCAAATAATTTTGTTGTAAGATTTTTACAAACTGCATTTGATTGACAAAAATTAAGGCATGAAATGATGTCTGCTATATTAGCAGTACATGATTTATTTTGATCAGTTAGTCCTTCGATTTTAATAATTGGATGATTTATATGATATTGTACAATATTAATTTATTGCCATTGCTTGCGTATAATACTTGCAGCTTGTATCTGATTGGCTGTCGTCAGGTCCACGCGTAGGAGGCGTCGTTCATCTGAAGCTCGCCGAGGGTCGCTACGTCTACTACCTGACGACCAAGCGTCACTACAATGACAAGCCTACCTACGATTCTCTGCGTGCGTCCCTGCGCGCCATGCGGGCCCACTGCGAGGCAAGCGGCGTGGCGAGGCTCGCCATGCCGCGCATCGGCTGTGGACTGGATAAACTAGAGTGGACGCGCGTGCGCAGGATGATCGAAGAAGTGTTTGCGGCGACTAACATAAGCATTGTCGTGTATAGCATCTAGTGGGTTGCGTGTGGAGCACCGGACAGTGGAGTATAGCATCTAGAGTGTGTCTAGCTCTGGATAATTGAGTATATATGTTTACAGTTGCTACTCGTCATATTCCAGGCCACTTTATCTGGAGAGTATAATAGTGCGTCTGAATCATATTGTATTCTAGAACTGTGTGGTGCTGGACAGTGTTGTATTGAAAAATTGTCTCAATTCCTTGGTTTCATGTGCTCCGGCAGATATCTCACAAGTTAATTATATTTTCAAAAAGTCTTTCAAAACAAAGATCTATTGGCTCAGAAAAAGTACAGTTTGCATGAAACAGGGTCCGTGATTGGTTGTTTTTACTGCACGCGACCTACTTACAACTCCAGAAATGTTTGTGTGTACAACACCGGGCATAGATACTTGTTGACGTCTGCGGACATAGAAACGAACTTTAAATCGAGTATTATTTAAAGTCAGATAGTGCTGTGGCATGTCTGTGTAGCGGTGGACAATGTTTCTTTAGTGCCAACCACGTCGTCTAGTATTGGACGCTGCTGTATCGCTCTTTGAATTGTCTGACTTTGAACAACGTTGTATTGTAGCGTGTGTGTCCATCAGTGTCTAGCACCAGACACTGGTGTCTAGCACCAGACACTGGTGTCTAGCACCGGACACTGGTGTCGAGCACCGGACACTGGTGTCAAGCACCGGACAGTGGTGTCTAGCACCGGACACTGGTGTCTAGCATCAGACATTGGTATCGAGCACTGGACAGTGGTGTCTAGCACCAGACACTGGTGTTGAGCACCAGGCAGTGGTGTCTAGCATAATAATTATGGTAGTATTGGTGGCTTTGAAACTAATTGCTCAGAATCACGATAATAGTGATTTGTTAAATAAGATCGCTCAAGCAATAAACTTTATTATTTTTATTATTTGTACTAGTGGTAGTTGTAAATTAGCAATGGTTGTAGTAACCCGGTGGACCGGTATAATTATAGGTGAATGCACTTTTTGTCAATCTATCTGGTGCTATAAGTGAGATTGTGTGCAATCATCTCTGAGTGTATATTTGAGGATTCTCTAAAGTGCATTTTTGGAACAGCTTCACGTCAGTGTCGATTTGATTAATGTTTGACATGTAGATGAGAATGCTTGTTGAAACTTGAAACTAACGTTAGGCTGAGTTTTTCCATCAAGTGTTAAAATTTAATCCGAGGTCATGACGTCATCACACCCAATGAGCGCGCTGAA
>JAQIWG010002769.1:0-19491 GCA_034695025.1 Chamaedrilus cognettii | reverse complement strand
GACCCTTCCCACACCGTCCCTGACCCTTCCCACATCGTTCCCACACCGTCCCCGATCCTTCCCACACTGTCTCCGACCCTTCCCACACCGTCCCCAACCGTTCCCACACCGTCCCCGAGCGTTCTCACATCGTCCCACATCGTTCCCACATCGTCCCCGAGCGTTCCCGTGTTGTTCCTGTACACCCCATCAAAGTTAAATTTCAGCCGAAATTCAAGTTTTGTAATGGTAAAAGTCCTATCTCAAACCTGTTGTAGGAGATGGGAAAGTTACCATTGGGGCAAACCATAAAGAATCCCAAGAAATGATACAAAAGCGCTGGGGGTCAAAGTGGTGCGCTGTCAATTATCACAATTTGGCAATATGATGCTTTTTATGAAAACGCGTGCAAAAAATCTAGATCGGACGCCTGAAGCATTGTATTATCAAAAAGTTAGACAAATCTGAACATTCTGTACTTATCACAAAGATACGCAGAGCGTGAACAAATTACTGGCTTGCACAAGAGGTGCAAAACGCAATTAAGCAGTTTTCCAGCTTGGTTGACACGTTTTTTCATAGGGAAATTTGTGAGTACTCGTATCTTTTTAACCGCTTGATGATATTCAATGAAAAGTGGCAGAAATATAATACGATGATTGATATATGATACAAAGTTAATGCGGTAAAAAATTTCATTGAAAACGCTTATTGCCTTCCATAGTTATGGAAGAAGTTTGCGGGATCCTTTACTTTTGAGCCACGGCGTATAATACGTAAGCTAACAGTACTACACGTCTTTAAAGTTAGAAGCATATTCATATTCGCTACATTGGCATATTCATTTACAATTGCCTATGCCATTCTGTCCTTCGTTTGAGATGGCGTCCGATGCATTGCGACATCGTTTCTTCATATTGAATTCCTCCCCCCAGCATCAATATGAAGAAAAGATATTGCAATGCATCGGCTGCCATCGCAACGAAGGACAATATAGCATAGGCCTACGTAATTGCAAATGAATATCCCAATGCAGCGAATATGAATATGCTTCTAACTTTACGGACGCGTTCGATGAATATGAGATTACGTGACTGGTTAATGATAGCCTACTGGTAGAGACAATTGCATTCCACTGGAAGTACTTTTTTATTAAGACAATAAAGGGCTCTAATGCCATTCTTGTGCATTAAGATCAGTGTGTGGTATAATGTATGCTATTAACTCGGGCCTATATAGAAATTGTTGTTGCTCAAGGGCAGTAAGCGAGACGTGTGGTTGTAGATTGCAAGAAGATCCGCCTGCTGGAGTCAGTGGCGCCCCCACCGACACCAACATCATGCTCTGGCACGCTGTCATTTTTGGGTTTGTCTCACCGGGCCTGGCAGTTCGATGAGAAACTTGAGAATATCTCTCAAATTAGCTAGGGGCCGATTATTCCATAGTGACATAAATAGGGTTTGATCTAATTTGATGGCCGTTATTAGCGTTGCAGGTATAGCGCATTGAAAAATGCAGTACTTAATTTATTTAAATTGCACCATCGATCAAATTAAATTTTGATCATAGACGATTGAAAATGACTTGGATGGAAATTTTCTAGATTTAGGAGGGTTGATGTGTCCTATAAAATTTATTTATCTTGATGGCATTTGGTTATATTCTATGCTTCAAATGATAAGCTGAAGCCAACTACACTGAGCACTATAATTTATGGGTCAAACTGTCTAGCATGGTCCATGATGTCTTAAATTCTCAAGTTTCTTGTTGAAAGTAAACATACCGTAGTCTAAATTAGAGGCGAAGTGGCGAGATACTGTAAAACCTGAAATTTTCGCGTGCATGTTATTTTCGCAAATTTTGCAAATTGGAAAAACTCACGAGCATTACATGAAGCAAATATAAAGCTGCAGAAGCTATTATAATGGGAAGTTCTCAAAAACGTGAAAATTTGATGCAGCGAAATTTCGGAGAGTCAAAACCGCAAAAAATAATGTGCAGCAAAAATTTCATTTTTTACAGTAATCTCCGCAGGCTGTTCTGAGATACGCGAATAATAACATCGTTGACAAACTGGTTTGAGGTGCTTGTGGATAAGGATGCCACAGAAAGGATTAAGTGGAGGGCCAGTGTCCACGGCTGCAAATGGCCTACCCCCAGGGCTTGATTTGCCAGTCGCCAAAATCGCCAAAAAGGAATTTTTGAGCAGTTGGTGAATTTTTGTTGCATTTGGCAAATGCCCTCGGCAAAATTCTTATTCATCCTGCATCTTTAGAAGCTCAATTGATTACTTGTTCTATGGTGATGAACAGAGCAATAAATGTGATATATTTCAGTGGAACCGAAGGGAACAAATATACCAAAAAATTGGTGAAAAAATGTATGGCCTGGCAAAAAAAAAAGTATTTTGGTGATTTTTTGGCGATTATTTTTCAAGATCCTGATCAGGTCCTGCCTACCCCTGCATAGACATGAAATGTTGCCACAAACGCGCGCGTGTGTGTGTGTTAATATGACCTACTTGCATGCTGCATGTTCTGCTGTAGGCCCCACGACACTCCCTTTGAGGACGGAACGTTCAAGCTGACGATAGCCTTCACCGAGGAATACCCCAACAAACCTCCAACTGTCCGCTTTGTCTCCAAGATGTTCCATCCCAACGGTATTGCTAGAGTATATTTGACACTAGCTTACTGATCGGGGGTAGATTTGTTAGAGCACCAACCTTTTTGAAAGGAAAAGCAGGCGAAGAGATGCTGTTTGCTGATCAGAAGCATTAAACCATCCAATCAAAAGCATCCATCCGTAAAAGCCCAGCTGCAATATAAACATCAAACCTGTGTTAACACGGACACGGCGTTACAGGCTCGCCTGTTGCGCACTAAAATGGACGTCAAAAACGATGACTATTGTTTATTTAATTATTATTATAGGATTCTTGAATTGGATAACCTGGGGACTCATTTACATAGATATCTTATGACAATCTTAGTCGTAAGATTGTCTTAAGAAAATCTTTGGCAAATCTTATCTTTTTTATTGGAAACTCCGCACGGTCGCGCGCGAACCGAATGATGACGGCACGACGGTCGGCGATTGTATTTTATTTGTTTTAAATTTCAGTTAGGATAAGATTTCAGAAAATCTTAAGAAATGTATGTAAATGAGGCCCCAGGCATATAAGTTTGATATATGTGTACTGTGTGCAGAGATTTTGACTGGCTAAATGGTTAACGTTACAAGTTGACGCAGTAATTGAGCTAATAAATATTTTCACTAAATGACACCCAAGTGAAAGACATAGTCTGTATGGCATTGTGTAGATAGAATAAGATATTTTATGATGTACTGTATTTGTCAATTTTACCTGATTTTAAAATTTGAACCGTTATATCATGGAGCTGGTCTATTCTGTTTTTATTCTATAGCAAATGACTAGCGTCAATTTGCATTATTTTAAAACCCGAATCTTTGGGAAAAATTCTGCCTGTAGTGTACATGGCACCACTGAATTCTTTCATAATCTGTCCTCTAAGAATTATACAAAAAATTTATTGAGGGCGCTCTTTTTATTTAATGCCCGGAGTGAGTCCGACATCGAAATATATTCCTGTCGGTCCTTGGTTGCAGTTTACAATGATGGGAGCATTTGCCTCGACATCCTGCAGAACCGCTGGAGTCCGACGTACGACGTCTCAGCGATACTCACCTCCATCCAGGTAGACTAAGCGCTGCGCTGTGGTGTAGTGGTTAATTCGTCTGACTTTGTGTAGTGTAGTGGTTAAGGCGGAGGGTTCAAATCCCCGCACGGGCAACTATGAAACCATTCGCTGCAGGCCTTTCAGCGAGGTTGTTATCACACAAGTATTGCTAGGTGCTAATCTTGTGCCAGATAATTATTTATTTAGTTGGCATCCAGCTGTAAAAACCCCGCTCCTGCAGTCCTCATCAGGGCGCGAACGTCTAACCTGTGTGAAAACATGGACATTAACAGAGTAGACGACGAAAAAGGCGGTTAGTTTTTAAAATAGTTTTATCCAGAGAAACTAAGCGTCACAATTTCGCAGCGTACATTATAATTTAATCTCTCTGTCTTGGTAACGGGCCACACTATGGTGATTAATATATATTAGAATTATAAGTTTAGAGCTGTTCGTATTCTCTTCTATTGTTTGCATCTCAAGGCCGGTTGCTAGACTTCGATTTGAAGTGCGATTTTATTTTGTAGTCCGAATTAACCAATCAGATTGTTCGATACAATTCTCTCATAGATTTTCACTGGTTAATTCGGACTACAGAATAAAATCGCACTTCAAATCAAAGTCTAGCAACCGGCAGTCAGAGATTCCCGGGCAAGTCGTAAAAGGCGACTAAAGGACGGGGTGCTGTTCTGTGCCGGCTCTCTTGCACAGAACCGGACTGAATGATATAGACTTTGTGCTGCACGCTAAACTACAAAAAGACAAATAAAACAAACAATTCTCTTCTCTTGTATTTGTTGATCAGTGTTCTTGGCTATATAATATATTGCAGCTTGATACTTTATTGCGCGACTTGAGACGTTGTGTGCGTGGTGTGCAGTCGCTGCTGGACGAGCCGAACCCCAACAGTCCGGCGAACAACCTCGCGGCGCAGCTCTACCAGGAGAACAGGAGGGAGTATGAGAAGAAGGTCGCCGCCGTCGTCGAGGAGAGCTGGGTCAACTCCATCGTCTGACCCCTGCCCTTTTCTACCCTACTTAGGTCGATTTTGGTGAAAACTCAAAGAGTGCACAAGGTCTCAAATATGTAACAATGGCGATGCCGATTAGGACACAAGTAAGAAAGATGGCGTTCAGATAATTATCCAGTATGAGTTGTATAGTTGATTGTTGCAGATAATATTGCATTTATTTTTGTATAAAATATGTCCTAAACTTGTATTGAAAGATTTTAGAAGCATTTGGGCATGAACTATATTGAGTGACAACTCGTGAACTAGAGGCAGCCAAGAAAAAGACTAGATTAAATGTTTGTGTTGACTATTGAAGTATGGGAAACGTTTCAATTGACATTCTTAGACTTGTATCATGTGTAGCGAAGTACTGTCAAACATGAAATTTTAGCTGCATGTTATTTTCGCGGTTCGTCCTCAGGAATTTAGCTGCACGTGATTTTTATGTTTTTTTGAGAACTGCCCAGTATATATAGCTTCTGCAGCTTTATTTTCGCGCATACTATTTTTTACGAGTTTAACCGATTTGCGAAATTTTCCAAAATTACATGCACGCTAAAATTTCACGTTTTACTGTGGCCAGCCCGACGCAACAACGTGATTTAGAGTTCTCTTAGCATAAAAGTTCTGGACTTTTTGTTATGATTATTTGACTATATTCTACAGTGTGATAAATGTGCTTAACAAAACAGAACTGTAAATGCGCCTAATTAAAGACGAATTGACTTAATGTTAAATTCAGCATTTGGTCATTGGTACTATTGAACAACAAATACAATGAAAGATTCAATTGAATTTTGTTCCTGTAGTTCTTATTTTTCTAAGGTGTTTAAATACTGAGTATTTCTTAGTCTATTGGTTTTGTGGTTTATAGACCGTGTGTAGTAATAACAACTTTGCAGTCCAAAGAAGTTAGAACCGACCCCCTCTTTAGTTGCTTTTTACAACTTGATGGGGAACTTTGTGCTGTAGATCTATTCTTTCTTTACCGCAATCTGCAGGGGTTATTCTCTCTTAGTCTAATATGGATCTCTGAACAAAAGGGGATGGACGATTATTTCAGAGAAAGAGGGTTGAAACACTCCTTTCCCCAGCACACTATTGAAAGATTAGAGGCTGGTTGCTAGACTTCGATTTGAAGTGCGATTTTATTTTGTAGTCCGAATTAACCAATCAAATTATTCGATATAATTCTCTCATAGATTTTCATTGGTTAAATCGGACTACAAAATAAAATCGCACTTCAAATCGAAGTCCAGCAACCGGCCCTAGGAGCAAGATAGACATAAGTTAAGAAGTTGGTTAGCAGCTGTTAGATTAGTCAAAAGTTAGTAGCAAAAGTTATTAAAGCACACACAGCAGACATTTTAATGCTAATAGTGGTATCACGGACAATTATACATTGTTTTGCACAGGCTCTTAACCTAGGAGGATTAATGTAAGGTTAAATGTAAGTGTAAAATAAGGTTATTAATCCTCCTAGCTCTCAACATTGTGTAGTTTTAATTTATTCTATAATATTTTCCAATTTTAACAATTTTTCTGGTTTCTTTCACTTCTTTCGGTACTGTACCTTTTGATTTGTGAACTTCTCCAAATCAGCAACTAATTGTCTCAACAATTTTTTTCACATCAACTGCTATAGCTAATATCAAATAGCCAATGTAAAAATTGTGGTCAACCACTACCCTAATAATAGTGAAGGCTAAGAAGCAGTTTATGCTTCCCTGCAACGAATAATTGCAATCGTAATCCACTTTTAATCATTGATTTGCTAGGGGTACCATAAATAGATATCAGAAGCTTCGATAGCGCATACACAAGCTGCGCTCTGCCGAAGAAGGAAGGACCTTTTTTAGCAAAAACGGAAGTTGATTTGAATTATGGGTAATGGTTGTTAATTATTGTGATTGAATGTGCAAGGGTCATGACCTTGTCAATCAATTGTTGGCAGTCGGTAATTGGTTTGGCCCGCGGCCCAAGCCCCGCCCCCTTCATCCCCATACGTCATTCATTGTACACTCTAGTGACGAGGCTTGGTACCATAATGCTTGCATATATTTCAAACAAAGATGTTGCACCATGCATACAAATTTTAGATTTGTTTTATTCGCCTAGAAAAACATCTCAACGGGATAAAACTAATTTCAATGCATTAAATGCAGTCACCTAAACTGGATACACAATAAATTGAAGATCATTGCTATTAATAGATGCGCATATGGTAGATCGTAGAAGAAATGAAATAACCAAAGACGTGGGCAACTGACTCAACAATAGGCAACAAACAGCGAGTACAGAATGTAAAACGGATGCAAATGCTACGCAAAGCCAAACAAATAAAAATGCATTGTAAAAAATACTCATCAGTACGAAATCATATTACATTGAAATTCAACGGTACAAATTCCCAGAATGAAGTCCACGTTAATGGAAATTTAAACGGTGATTCAAAATCTCACGCTTTTCAAACAGTGCGTCCATAGTATACGCGCCTCAGTGTGGTCTGAATATGAGAGGGCAATTTCATTCATAGCCAGAGTTAATTTTAGTAGGCATAGTACGCCTAAAATATGTTTTTTTAATTTTATACGCCTCTTTTGAAACGGATAGGCGTAGCATTCCTCGTTAAAATCAATGAAAAAGGGTCCTGTAAGCTACTCCTTTTTTCAAAGTCACAGGCGTAGGACGATGTGACTTTCTTTAGAAGGAGGCGTAACGCTACGTCCATTTCATCAGGGCTAGAATAAACTCCGCTCATAGCTGAGCGAGTGTGCGAGGCCGCGTACGGATTCTAGGGACGCGGCGCGCAATTTTTTTTACGCTGCGCACTAAAATTATGGCCTCGGCTAAATTGCACCAGAGAACAGATGAAGCAAATGGTGATTTCGAAAAACAAACATTATTTTCAATGTATTATATGTTTCAGAATGTTATTGCAATACAGTAGTCAAACTTAAGTTAATATTCAAGAAGAATTCAGTCTTTTCATAAAAATATCAAACGAATATAAACAGGCAAATAAACTTTAAGAAAGAGCTGAAAAAAGTGGCTCAAGAATTAAAAAGTGAGCACACAATTTTTTTTGTCCCGCTCACAGACGTCTTGGCTAGGCTGTACCGTGGCCTGAAAAATAAACCGTCGCGATTTTTATTGTCAAATTGCCAACATTTGCGAGAGCTTCGTGACGAAGTGTATGAAAGCGCGGGGTAACGTTCTTTGTATCACTGCGTTGATATATTCAGCAACCAACACAGAAAAGATCACGCAGAAAATAAGATCCTACGGAAAGCAAAGCACGCGATAAGAAAAAGCTACAATGTTAATATAATAAAACCTTAATAATGTACTTAAACATCACATTAGCCTTTTATCTCAAAGCAGAAGCGATAAGTACTATCTACTAAGCGCATTACGTATATCCATAAGCATATCACAGAACACAATTGATCACAGTGTCAAATTCGCCCGAAACATTCCTATCGGACGAGGGGCCATGGTCCAGTGATAACAGTCCGGATATATGCATATCCGGATATACGAATATACGAGTATCCGGATAAATAAATATACGAATATCCGGATATACGAATATCACTTGTCACTGTTACTACATGTATGTAACTATGGTAAAACATGACTTTTTTGCTGCATGCTATTCTCGCGATTTTACCTCTCAGGAATTTTGCTGCACTTAATTTTCGTGCTTTTGAATATCGCCCATTATACATACTGTAAAACATAAAAATTTTGCGTGCATGTACTTTTTGCGATTTTTGCAAATCGGTAAAACTCGTAAAAATGACATGCACGAAGATCAAGCTATATACAATGGACGGTGTCTAAAGGCGCAAAAATTAATTGCGACATTTTAGAGAAGCAAAACTGCAAAACTAATATGTAGCAAATATTTCATGTTTTACAGTAGCTTCTGCAGCGTTATTTAGCGCGTGTAATTTTCACAAATTCCACCGATTCGCGAAATTCGCCAAAATTACATGCATGCAAGAATTTCATGTTTTACGATATTGCATTCAAACCCTTCAGCAAAGCTGTTTCGATAAGCATTGCTTGTTGATGGAAGCCTGTCATGAGTTAAAATTAGCCTAGCATTTGATCGATGAAACATGGCAGGCTACCATAAAAATTCATACTTCAATTGCATCATATGGGACATTACCGTCTGTATGTCATCGCAGACAAAAGTCAAGGATATACATCCTGTAGATAGATTCTCCTGCAGGACCTGTAGATCTGGGGCCTCATCCAGATACATTTCTTAAGATTTTCTTGAATTTTGTCCTAACTTAAATTTAAAACAAATAAAAATGACGTCATCATTCGGTGAGCGCGTGACAGTTTAGAGGAGTTTCCAATAAAAAGATAAGATTTTCCTAGGATTCTCTTAAGATTAAAATTTTCATAAGATCGCTTCCTGAATGAGGCCCCTGGACTCTAAATAGGGCATAAAATTTCTTTTTAAAGTTCATCGATTAGACTTATCTGATGAAATTTAAAATAAAATAACTATAGTAAAGACTCTAGCTTCTATAATGTCTACATCTCGATCTCTCTGTAGTGCTGCCGCGTGGCAGATCCCTGGATCCAAATTTTCCACTTCGACCATTCCTCGGCTTTTCTCTTCAGCACTCCATACGCTTACTTCCTAATCAAATCATTCCTATTCGCTCTCTTCCTGGCCCCATCTTTCCTTCCATCTTCCTTCCACGACGATTTTCTGCCTTTAACCTGTAAATTGCATTTTTGAATGTCCTGTAATATTTCTTAAATGTCCAACTCTACTCCATTCATCGCAATAACGAACCAGTTAGCTGCTCTGCAAGACTAATTAATGATTACACAGCTTCACGGCAACAATCCACTTCATCATGCAAAAAGACCAAACAATTACATGTGTAAGTCAAAAGCCTAGCTTCCATGTAGATGTACAAAACTCCAAATCACTCACGCCGATACATAGATAAATTAGCGTATAAATTGACATAAATCTTCTTTTTCGTCGTCATCATGATAACACAAGCCAGCACCCTAAAACGAGCTATTATCACATTTTGTAACTTTCTGTAAAAGCTGCACAAATATCTCACAATTGATTATGATGTTATGATATAAATTCTACAGAAACACCTGTATGGTCACAGAAGGTCACTGCATTGAATTAAACATACACAATATGATTTCATAATTTTTGCAACAAATGGAAGCGAATACCATGCGACTAATGACCATTAAAATTCATTGTTTAATGTTTATAAACTTTGGTTACAAGAAATCGGTGGTGTACTTGTAGTAGTTAAAGAGACACTCCGAGCTAAAGAAATAAATGGGCAAAAACGTGAAAATATCGAAATTATTTTATGACGTCCGGCTGGAAGTTAGCCAAAGGTACAGTTATCTACATACAGTTATTAACTGAAATATGTTAAATAAGTCAAGAAAATATTAGGGACTACTTGCCCCCGCGCTGCATTAGACTTACAGACATTGCGAGGTCGGATAAGGAGATAAGTCATCTTGATCGTCTGCCACATTCATTTTACTGTGCTGTGTTAGGCTCAAAAGTGGCCTACTTCCGGTAGAAATTAACGCGATTTTTAGGCTCTTTGATGACCCATGAAAATAGCTCGGTCTGCCCCTTTAATTTTATTCAAATGCACACTTCCTTTGATATGAATAACAAACAACTGTATAATGTATAGGCCTATCATATTTGGTAGAGAATCATGTACCAGGTCCTATACCATATATTTTGCCTGTAGTAAAACACTACCTTTTTAAAGAAGCAATAGCAATTGAGACCCCATGCTGAAAGTTGCAATCAAAGTATCTATCACAATATCAAAATTAAATCTCTCAACAGGAAGAAGGCCAAAAACGCTCAGACTTTTTCATCCAAGGACTAAAATATAGCCCAGGGAAGAATAGTAACTTTCTTTGAAAATTATTTAAATAACAAAGCTAAAAATAATGGACAACAATTTTTCCTGCGAACTTATTTCCCTTGGAGCAATATAAATTTTTTGCATTTTTGGCACAAATAGTTGATTAGAGTTTTAACAGTTTGTCGACCGATTTAGTCAAATATAAATTTACAAGCAGGAAGCTTTGGCTGCTCTAGGTCTCAGATATTGCCTAGCATCGATGCAAACCTCCCATTGATGAATCAAACTGAAAAACAAACAAAGTGTCTTTATTAATAGTCTACTACTCGTTCAGTAGTGAACAATAGGATTTGGCCATGGCTTAGGCCTATGAATTTTCATTATAATGTCATTCTAAAAAGAATAATTTAAAACAAAAAATATTACAAAATACTAAAACTAGCAAAATTCTTTATAAACCATAGATAAATGCCTAAAATAAAATAGTTCATAGTGTTGGACTGTAGTTAGATCGTTTATAGAGTTCTTACTTTGTTAAAAATTGCACAAAGATAGCACATCTGTGATTACGGATCATTATATTATGAACAGACCTGCAGTACCTTTGT
Source organism: Chamaedrilus cognettii (assembly GCA_034695025.1). NCBI lineage: Eukaryota > Metazoa > Annelida > Clitellata > Enchytraeida > Enchytraeidae > Chamaedrilus > Chamaedrilus cognettii. Next base: position 8,288 of record JAQIWG010002769.1, on the reverse strand, counting down.
GTCTGAATTTCTTGCTCGCGTGCAGTGAGCTGTAAAATAAAAGAAAAATAAGTTATAATTACAATAAAAAGTTCAGTCACTTCAAATTTAACTCCATCGAATTAGAGCCTAGCTAAATGTCAAAACGTTTCTCTCCGTGTTAACAATATTATCTACCAACGGAGGCTCAGAAAAGACTGGTTAATTTTTCTGAAAGAAATTTAAATTAACACAGAAAAAATATAAAGACGAATCAATTTTTACTCAATCAAGCACCACACCATACTGTTGGGTTGATGTGTGTATATGTAGCTTACAATGCTGAAATCTGTTCTCAAAATTGAAGGAGTTTTAATAAATTAGGGCGTCCATATTAAAAAGGTAAAAAAATTGGAGTCAGTAAATAAAGTTTGTATTATATATTAGGATATATTATATAATATATTGCAATATGATAAGATTAATTAACTGTTTGCACTTCTCACCAGCGAGTCAGCGACAAGCATTCGTCATAAATTTGACCACAAAACAAAGCATGAAAATGATATATTCCATTACTTTGGCACATGAGAGATCCATTTCCGATGATAGGCGGTCCGCTGATGACCTGGTTACAGCTGATTCTATTGGCCGACGCACAGCTGCTCGACCTCATTGGATAGCCCATGGATGTGTAGGAGCGCGTCATGTGTGAGGGGCTGACACTGAGAGGCGGCAGGGCAGTGGCCGTCAGTCTGTAGAATGCAAGCGTGCTAGAGGCTTGTATGCATGTTATATAGTCGCCATGGCACTAAAATTAATTTTTATTTAAGGAAGGAAAGTGCTGAATCAGCCCTATTATTAAAAGTGTGAACTGAGCACCCTACATGTATTTAGGAGGGAATTTCTCAAGACTATTAAGCAAATTCTGAAATTACGAAAAAAAGCTGAAATTTCTATGTCAGAGGTCAAATATTACAGTAGATAATGAAATTCTTTCGTGCATATAATATTTACGAATTTTTGCAAATCGGTAAACTCGCAGAAATTACATGCGCGAATATAAAGTAACAGAATTTAGCTTGTAACCTCAAATTTGATTTGATGTTTGACTTTCATCCAACCCGACACAATCACAAACAGTGTAAGTGATAAGCATAGCGTCACCTCATCTCTCCCTCATCGAGAAGCGCTCGGTAAGACTTGATCTCCGCCTGCAGACTGGCCTGGACCTCACGCACATGGGTCAGCTCCCGCACCTTCAATCAACCACACACGCATCAATTTTTATATACTTGTAGAATGTAAAAATTTAACTGCATGTTGTTTTGAAAATTGGCCTCTCAGAAATTTTACAGCACTTAATTTTTTTTACATTTTTCAGAACTGCCAATTATGTACAGTTTCTGCAGCTTTATTTTTGCGCATGTCATTTTCGCGAGTCCTACTGATCGTCAAAATTATACGTGTGAGAATATTTCAGGTTTTACAGTGTTCCTCAAATCCCCTGCAGATGATACATAGCTATTCTTTGCCTGCTCAAACTCTGCTAAAGGGATGAGCTCCCACGCTGATGGGCATTACTGATTCCAGTAACAGGCGTGATAATCCCTTTATGAAATAATGTAAAACAATTTTCTTCGCTTGCATGTCATTTAGGCGCATTTCATCAAACTCGTAAAAATTACGTCCGCGAAAATAGCACTACATAAACTATACCGGTATATAATATACAACGGGCAGTCATCAAAAACACGAAAATTCAGTGCAGCAAAATTTATAGGAGGCAAAATCGCCGAAATAATATGCAGCAAAAATATTTAATGTTTTACAGACTAGACTTCAACTTCAACTTCTCTACTGCACTCCACCTTAATGGATGATTATTTACAGAGCTGACGAAATTAAGCACCTTTGCCAAGGGTGCACGAGGTGACTCAAAATTTTTGCCGCGGCCGGGGTTTGAACCGACTCTCTGCCACACTTGCAATCCAAAGTCCGCGACTTGGACCACTCGGCTACTACACTTCGCCTCGCTAGACTGCTTGCTGACCTTTTCCATGATGCAGTCCTGGAGGTCGGCGAGCTTTCTCTCGAGCTCTTGGACGGCGCGCGCGTGGGTGATCTTCTGGTTCTGAATGACGACCTGCAGCTGACGGTTGCTCTGCATGGCCGCAGCAACCTGCGCGACAAAACATGCTACCCTCGCAAAAGAATCCTCGCACTCAGAGCGAGAAAAAACACAACTAAAACTTGTGTACAAACTCGCACACCCACCTGCTGGTACAACTATATGCCCTCTCTGCAAAGCAGACAAACGCACAACAACACACTTTATCAACTACAAGGGCGTTACTCTCACCTAGAGGCTAGAGACTTAGAGTCACTATCACTTTTAGCTTAAGACTAGCAACAACGCACCTCATCAACTACAAGTGAGGTTACCCTCACTTTTATAGAGCAGCATGGCAGCCGGCATCTGTGACAAAACATATTACCCTCGCACAATTCAGAACAAGAGAAACAGCACCACTGCTACTCTCACAGAGACGCGACATAGTTCCACACACCCACCCCACCACCCCCACCACCCCCACCACCCCCTCCACGCCCCCATGCCCTATCGGCAAAAGCTAACGAACGCACAACAACCAGTGGTGCGTGTCGGTGGATGCAAAGATCAGGCTGGGAATCCAAAGATCAGGCCGTGGATCCAAAGATCAGGCCGTGGATCCAAAGATCAGGCCAGGCCTGTGGCCTCCTACGACGTCTTGTGAAAAGCCATAGATGGAAGCTGGAGGGGACTTGCCTGGCCCTCTAGCTCGTTGATCTGGCCCTGCAGCTGCCCGACGAGCTCCTTGAGTTTGTCCTGCTCCGCCAGGGCTGCGTCCCGCTCCGCCTGACTCCGCTCCATGCGTTCCTTCATCGCAGCGAGCGCACGGCGCATCGACTCTTCTGTGTCGCGCTTGTAGTCAGCCAGTTCCTGGGGGAGGAGTACAGCGGTGAGTTGTTACTAGCGTTCGAAGAGGATTTTTGGTTACCATAGTTTATGGTCAATTAATTACAATAATCGTTTTGCAAGCCTGTCAGCCGTGTCCATGTTAACACAGGTCAGACGTTTATATTTTAGCTGGGTTTTTATAGCCAGATGCCCTTCCTGTCGCCAACCAGAATAATAAATTACCCTGGACCATGGGTTGCAGCTAGCGACACTTGTGTGTTTAACAGCCTTGCTGAAGAGCCTGTAATGCATGATTTTATAGTTGCTGGCGCGGGGACTCAAATCCAGGTCTCTGGATTCTCTCCAACGCCTTAACCATTACACCACAGTACCTCGCAGTTTATGGTAGTTTAAATTAAAATCAGAACTGACTGTAATTGAATATATATACAGTAACATATAATCAATACCGATTTTAAAATATATTGACAATTTTTCATATGAACTAAAAAATAGAAAAAAATTTTTTTTAAAGATTCAAAAATTTATATTTCATAGTTTTTAATAAAAATGTTAATTTTTTATTTATTTTAAAGCTGACTTCAGAGACACAAGACAACATGTATCCACCATCGTCTCTCACGACCCTCGCGTTTCCGCTGTGCCGTTAAACAACAAGAACACAAATAAGAACCAGACACTGAGGCTGGTCCAATGCGAGTCAGACAAACCTTGGCGAGGCTCTCGCGCATCTTGTTGAGCACGATGTTCGGGTTGATCGCTGCGTGAGACTCGATCGTGATGCGCAGCTTTTCGTTCAAACCGTCGATGATCTCACGCGATTTCGCATCGCGGTCGTTCAGGTCATGCACGTGCTGTCCGCGGAAACAGGTCAAGAGTTAATTAGATCCACTATTTTCTAATCTAATGAAGCCTAATAGGGCTTTTGAAATTGGGGGTGTAGGCAAGGTTCTCGAAAATGGGGGTACTGGCAGACTCTTTTTGGGGGGTGCAGGGGGACACTTTTTTAGAACTACACGCTTTTTAAAATTTCTCCTTAAAGGCAATGAAATCGTGTCGGAATATCCCCTCAAAAATTTCCAAAGGCACTGAAATGGGCTCCAAATCAGCCCTGTCAAATCTGACGCGTTTAGAAATTCTCCTTCTCTCAGCTCATAATCACAATGAACCATCACGTTAAAAAAACTGGATTTGCTCCTGTGTAAAGCTCCACGCCAATTGTTCACCAATTGTTCAAACGAGAGTTATTTGCCTTTAAATTGTCACGAAACAAAAATGACGTCAAAACGCAACAAAATCGTGTAAATTATATCTCAGATCTAATTTCAACTGGCGGTGCAGAAATAGATCTGTGATTATTCAACTCGATTGAACAGCTGGTTCTGAATCATGAATAAAATCAACGTTGATTGGCCGGGGAGAGACCTGTTCATGCTGTCGAGCGTCGAAGGCGGCCTTGCTGAGCGCCTGCTTCAGTTTATCCTCCAACTCCAGGCGTGCCCTTCTCTCCTGGTCCAACCTGTTCAAAAGCCACAAATTGCACCAATAATTACACAAGTTTTTAACCTTCTGCTTTTGCTCTTCGATTATTGATCAGTATATTTCTTGATTTCTTTATATTTCTAGTAATATATATTTTTTAATTCTATATAGGCCTGCGTGGCTGGAAAGGCCGTGTATCAGAATGATACCTGCTTGAGAAGGCATCATATGCGGATATGAAGAGAATGGCCGAAGATCGGCTAGAGTGGGGGGCTTGGACACTAGTGACGTGCCAATTGGCAGAGCACTGAAGAGAGGTACACTGTAAAACATGAAATTTTCGCGTGCATGTAATTATTTGCTGATTTCGCGAATTGGCAAAACTCACAAAAATTACATACAGCAAAATTAAAGCTGCCGGAGCTATATATAATATATGGGCAGTCCCCAAAAATGCGAAAATTAAGTGCAGCAAAATTTCTGAGAGGCAAAACCCAAAAAATAACATGCAGAAAAAATATTGCATGCTTTACAGTAGGCCTATTCTCGAAAGGTTTTTAAGAAAATTATGTATACATTCTTGGAAGCATTTAATATTATACTAATGACCTCGTGCATTGACATTCTTCCTTATTTGGGTTTCTTTATTTATAAAAATGTTAAAATAGCAATCTACTTTAAATTTTAAAACTCCTCTGTCCATGCTAGACTAATGTGCAGGATATACATATATCAATCTACCATCTTTCGCCTTACATTGCTCCATTTCCAAACTACAAACTACACACGGCGAATGCGCTCACTGTCGTCGCAGGTCCTCGTTGTCCTGTTCGTACTTTGTCGCCTTTGGTCGGAGCAGCTCGAGATCTGATTGAACGCTGCGCAGGCAGGCCCCGAGCTGCGCGACCTCACTGTCCTTGAGCGCAAGGACGGCCTTGACCCTAGCGAGCTCCTCCCTTAGGTGCGCGTTCTCAGCGCAGCTGTCCCCGTACCTAGGGTTGCCAGATTTTCATCGTTCAAATAAGGGGCACGAAAAATATTCAGCATGCATGATTAAATTTTTTGGCTCTTTTGCATAAACAATATTACTTGCTTGCCACTACATAACATCATTTAGTGCAACAAAATTTCTCCAGTGATTTATGCGTGATTGTAACAAGATCTATAGCCATTCACGTACATTTAAAAAGCAGTTTTAAGAGTATTTATCTCATATTTTTACAATTGTCAGACCCAAAAATCAAAAAAAGAAAATGAGGCTCAGAAACATTTTATTTAACAAAACAGAAGGGCTCAATTGAAGAGTCTTAATTGCTTAAATTCAACCCGGAGGGGAGTACAACAGGGAATATAAACAGCTTCACAAACAGTACAGCAATATCAGACGTTGACTTTATACATGAAGCAATAAGGGCAAACTGAGAGGGAACCGAGTTCCCTGAGGCAGCCGTAGACAGGTGTCCACGGCTACTAGACCGCTCTTACTGTGGCACAATTTACCGGCGTAGTTGTGTGTTATGCAACTAACAAAAAATAAATAAAAATAAATTATAATGCGTCAAAAAAATTGATAAGTATAAAATCGAACAGCATTTACTGACTTACTGCAGCTGCAGACTTACTGTATCTGCAGACTTACTGCATCTGCAGACTTACTGCATCTGCAGACTTACTGTATCTGCAGACTTACTGCATCTGCAGACTTACTGTATCTGCAGACTTACTGCATCTGCAGACTTACTGCAGCTGCAGACTTACTGTATCTGCAGACTTACTGTATCTGCAGACTTACTGCATCTGCAGACTTACTGTATCTGCAGACTTACTGCATCTGCAAACTTTCTGTATCTGCAGACTTACTGTATCTGCAGACGATCAAGATTTGTCTTAAATTTCTCCGCACAAAGTGCAATGTCGTTTTTGTCGAGATTCGCCCGCTCCAACTCTCGCCTGCGGGACAAACAAAACCGTTAAACTACAACAAAACGTTTTGAAAATAGAGATACAATTTTGACAAGGCTTTAAAAATGAACTTGATGTTCACAACTAATTTTGTTTAAATTTTAAAAATGCAAAGGTTTAAATTTTTTCATGAGTCAATGTTACAAATAAATAAGCTTTAAAAAAAGATCCATTGTTAGAGTCAACTTTAATAATTTTTTTGCGTTGGGCAGAATGGGTTTCCACACTTTTTTTTCTGGTCGCTTTTCGATACAGTTGCTCTTAGCAAACATCTCACCTGCTAAAGAACTGTTATTGAGCCTTGACGCTAGTAAAGACTTGTTGTTTATACGTGACCAAGTTGCTTAAGCCTGGGACGCTGAGAGGCTTGGGGCTGTTGTTGGGATTGTTGTGGCCTTTCAACACTGTCAACATTCAACACGCTGCAGGCCGCAGTCCAGAGTTGTCGCTAAAAGGTTGCCGTGGATGCGCAGCGTGACTGATGCTAGTCATTGTCGCTAGCCAGTGCATTTAGCCTAGAGCATGCTTAGCTTTTAAGCTTGAATTCGGTAAGGCATAGGCCTCCCCTACTAATATTGGTATTCACCATTGCGAGTTAACCTCGAGTTGACTCAATCGACGGATTGAGTGACGTGACGCTAGGCATAGGAGACTGACAACAGTCGCTCTAACTCGCCGATTGACCAACTCGAGGTTAACTCGCAACGGTGGGTACCGATATAAATACTTTTGGATTAGTTAGTGTGTTGGGGGGTGGGGGGTGTCGGGGCTGGACTGGACAGGAGAGGGCTCTATGCTGTAAAGTATATTAATTATAGCCCACTATGAATGCAGGCCTAACGGTAATTAATTTAAAAGACAGTATAGACAATTACAGGCTGGCAGCGTGATAAATGACGTCACACATACTATTTATTGTGGAAGATTGACAGTTAAATATTAGAAAGATTTCATTTGCAACTTGCAGCTTTTTGTTTCATGTGAAGACTTGCGATCGGGGGAGAGGAGGGGGGAGTGGGATGCTGATTGAAATTTAAATAGTCATTGTCCACTTTGAGGCTATTCTGAAATCAGTCATTGACCATATTTTTTTCCTGGGGACACTTTTCTCCCTCAAAAAATCCCTGACGCAAACCATTTCGAACCAGAGACGCCAATATTACGCCTTTATTACGCGGAAAAAACTGGGGATGTCAAAACCATACTTCACTCTTCTTTAGCATTAACTGCAGAGGTAATTCTGCAGAGTGGAAGCCAAAATGACCAAAAATTTGAGACACCAGCATGACACCAAGCTCCAAACTGGGCTGCCTGACGTCATTTGGCTTCCAGGTGTAACAATAACTATATATAGGTGTTACAAATGACAGGCCTATAATCAGCATGTAGAACAGCGTTATATCAGCGGTTCTGCAATTTAGGCCTGTTGGAAAGAAACACTATAATGTCTTGATGATGCACATTTTCATTAAAATTCAAGAAAAAATGAATGAAATTAAAACAAAAAGGCTAATAGCCTATAAAAATTGTCGTTTATAGTTCGGTGCAATGTAAATTAAAACAAAAAAACAGAAATAAAATTTGTACTCGTAAAGTTAAATTATTTATTTATTTATTCGTGTCGTTAGTGTGCTGCTAGACATTAGACAATAGTCAAATGTCTAGTTGCGCACTAATGACATGAGTACATAATTCAATTATTTTACTTTACGTATAAAAATTTTATTTCTATTTTACTCACATTGTACCAAACTATAAACAACAATTTTTATTGGCTATTAGCCTTTTGTTTTAATATCTGTATTGTCAAGCTGCTTAGTCAGGCCAAGGCGCTTTTATCTATTTTTTCAGGCAACACCAAGTTGTCTAATCTATTTTGTCAGGCAACACCAAGTTGTCTAATCTATTTTGTCAGGCAACACCA
>JAQIWG010002768.1:0-19492 GCA_034695025.1 Chamaedrilus cognettii | reverse complement strand
CGGCAAAATCTTATTCTTTCAACGATCAACAAAATCTCAAGTGAAAGCACGAAAGAGTAAAAAGGCTCTTTTATCGATCTCTTTGACATTTTGCATGGCGCAGCCAGCACAAATCATCAGTCGTCACAAGGCCTCGTCACGCTGTAGCCGAGTATTCAAAGGCTAGATGCTATACGAGCAGATGGCCTGAGCCTGAACCGAGACCATTGTTCATCCGAATTTTTAGTGAACTAGAATTTTTTTTCTTAAGCCGTATACAAACTTTCTATCACAAGACTTAGTCTTAGTTTTGGCTACACATGTACAATATAAGCCGATAGCCTGAGCTCTACTGTATAATCTCAAAAGTAATGCTTCTTCCACAAAAGATCCCGGGTTTAAGAGCAAATCGAATTTGTCAACGTAGGCCTTAATTCTACAACGATTATAGCAACGATTGCTAGAACTCCAGAAAATTTGTCCAATAGCTACCAAACAGACTCTAGATAGGATCTATTGTCTGAACAAATGCAAACTTCAAAGCCTGTCGGCGTTACATCACAGCAGCCATCAGTTTGCGATGTAATTTCTATACAGCGACTCCGACCACCGCCTTACTGGGGCCGATAATGGTCCACGGCAGCAGCCCCAGCCGCGCAATGGGCCGGTGTATGAATTATTATCGTCCGTGTTGAATTCCTAAGCAACAACGTGGAGTCTGTTACACGGCAGTAAACTAGTTATCAGGCGCACTATCTATTATGAAATAAATCTGTTCGCACCTCTGGGCCGCGAACAATGGTAGGATGAGCCACCCGGCTAGAACTGTCGGACCATTATCAAGTTATCAGCCCGCAGCGGCATAATGGAGATAAAGTTACACTATCAGCGAACAATCTCAAACTCCATCATATTCCCTTGTATCATAAGTGCGCCCCACTGGTTCAGCATTTATTGGTTGATAAGCAACACAATGGGACACAATATTGTAAAGAAACTTGATAATACAGATTGTCCCACACTTCAGACCCAAGTTTAAAAGAGTAACTTCGGTTCCGTACAGCGTAGTTATTTCGCGGACAACATAGGCCAAGTAAATTTAGATCATGATTTTAGGAAACACATAGGCCCTACAGATGGGCCAATCTTGAACAACATCACTACACTATCGAGATGTGACACTCATAAGAAGATCCCCAGTTCCTAAAAAATATTGCAATAAATTTATAGTTCGTTACGGTGTGACTTCAGATCATAATTATCGCAACTGAAATATATTCAGCTTAAAAATAACAGAAATATCTTTCAATACAATTAGGCCCCTACCTTAAGTTAAAATGAATATCCGAATCACAGGTGGATGGCGTAAGTAAGCGTCTTAAAATACAAATAGGTCACTTCAAAATAGTAGCACGTTTATTGAAAATAATGCGCCCTGGAAAAAAACATTTCCATCCTCGGCTAACACCAAAGAAAATTGAAAAGCATGTGCAACACTGTAGACAACTGGAATACTTTAATAGATACGACCGGAATAATTTGAAGCCATACATCGTTTAGAGTACAATTCATCAATGGATTTAAACTAATTTACTTGGAATCTATATCGTAAAATAACGTTTTAATCATAAAATCAACTTCAGACCAAGTACAGCATCGAGAACAGCAAAATGGTATACTTTGGTAGTGGTTATGTTGTACTTTGGTAGGGGTAATGTTGTACTTTGGTAGTGATAATATTGTACTTTGGTAGTGGCAATGTTGTACTTATGATAATGTTGTACTTTGGTAGTAGTTATGTTGTACTTTGGTAGTGGTAATATTGTACTTTGGTAGTGGTAATGATGTAGTTTGGTAGTGGTAATGCTGTACTTTGGTAGTGGTAATGTTGTACTTTGGTAGTGGCAATGTTGTCCTTGTACTGCTCAGTTTTATGTTAATATCCATTTCTATACATGAATCTTACAAACAGATGGACAGACTCAGTGTACACACATTTGCAACCGCATCGTTCAATATCGTTCATGCATTTGATATTTGCAGAGTGTGTGGCATGCAGCGGTCGGCATAAAACCTTGCGACCATTGGTAAAATATTTAAAAGACTCCACAAATCGATATTTTATTTCTAAAAGATGATTTGGAGTGCAATTTGAAGCAATTTTTAACACACAGCCTAATATAAAACGCTGCCTACATCCTACAATACCCTAGTCAATACTAATAAAAGGAATCAAGAGATCAAACAATTCAACTGTTGAGAAACCAAGCGATATAAAAGTAACTACGCATGCCGTAGGCATTTCTGATGAGATACAGAGCATCATGCATCACACAAGCAGCTGATCATAGAAGGCAGAGCTATTTTACTGTTACAGCAGATGTGGAGATAGCAAAAGCAGTGCAGTTAGCACTGTGATAGCAGTATAGCGTAGTAGGTGTGTAGTAAGTTGATCGTCATTATATCAAGTGACACAAACATAGCATTGCGTGAAGCTGAAGAAGTACCCTTGCAAATTGAGTCCACTGATCGTACATGCCGCTTATTCAATCACTGCTATATAGAAAACATTACTTGCAACGTTTGTTCATTGTAAGTTATAAATACTCACTGTACTTAGCTAAATTATCATTGCGTCATTTCGGCACACAAAACAATTTAGTGTATGCGTAATTCGTTCTCAGATCAATTACATTAGGGGTCATTGCATAATTACATCAAGCCAAAGATGACCGTGTTTGACCCACCACCCACCTTGTCACGCTTCGTCACGTTTCCCTAGACCCACCTACCCCCCGCGTGACGTCATAATTTTATGGCGATGGGTGTTTCTAGGGGAACCTCAAAACGTTTATTTTCAGCCTTCCGATTATATGTACGATTAGCAAATTTAATTGATTTATTTGATCAAACACTCATTTTAAAAGTAATACTATATAAATTGTTTGTGTTTCTTTTAGAAAGAATTGATCTCCGATAAACTTCCCGTTTTTGTGTTACATTGATCACTATCAATTTTTTTTAAAGAAATTACAATGTTAAAACATTAATACTTAATTATTTATTAGTATTTTTATACACCGTGACCGTATGAAAATGATAACACTTTAAACTTGTCATAACTCGGTCAAATGTTATCAGATTGGGCTGAAATTTTACTCACAACAACTGTGGCCATATCTACACCAGCTGGGAATATAGAGAAATGCGAGTAATCTTGACAAAATTATGGCTCTTTTAAAAAAGGTACCTCTAAAAAAGTTTTCACATTAGTTGCTAAGTAGGCCTATGCCTATGCAGTCCTAGACAAGCAAACAGTCAAAGAACATTGAAGAGGTGTTCAAATTGTCCCCCTTGCTCCCGAACACAAGATCGAAGACGCGCACGCCACAGTTTGATTGCTCGATTGATGATCTTGTGATCAAACAGCTGCCACTCTTCAACCAGACAACAACGACCACCCTCTTTTAGAAAATTCCGCGATGAATGTTCTTCCTCTATACCCTTCTCTTGACCCAATATTTGTATTAATATTTTATCTTCTGCGGTAAAAGCCATATTTGGATTGCTGCTTTTAAATTTACTTAAAAACAGTCACGTTATCCATCGCTGCTGACGTCAACGACCACGAGTGAATAAGCTGTATGAACAACAGTTTGAACTTTGATTGCACCCTGTGTATTAAACAACATACTATTAAATTAATAATACTAATTATATAAGAAAATTACATTGCATATTTTTAGCGTACGAGTAGATGCTAATTTATAATTTAATTTAGCCTTCAACTGTAATATAGCGTGACGTCACGTTCAGCTCACCCCACCCACCCACCCCGAGCGTGACGTAATTATGCCATGACTCCATTATACATGTATTTAACTCGACACTTTTACTCTACATTCAAAACTAAAAAAGCATTGCAACATAGAGTCCAGAGAGATGCTATACTCAAAATAATTGATCTGAGAGGGTGTCATTGAAGTTAAACGGCATGGATGCAAATAGAAAACTTGTTGGCTAATAATACACAGCATGTAAATCTTCAAAAGGTAGAGAAGACCACAGGGCAATGCTCAGCAAGCTTGATCACTTACAATACAATAGGCTCATCAGACGCGCATCCAATTTTCTGAGCAATATCTTGCGTTGAATGATTAGCAAGGTTAAAGTATTACAACATGCTAAAAAAAGAAGTAAAGCAATTACAATCGCATGTTATATTTATGAGCACAAATACTGATATCCAGTCCCTTTTGGGGAGCATTGCCATAAAGCTGCTATCTGTAAGTTAATCTTATCACGTTCTAAGAAAAGAAACATAAAATGTATTTAATTGACTAATCTATCAAAAACAATCTTCGCCTAAATGAACGCACTACAAAATATTAAGACCAGAAAACCATTTTATAGCATATGCATGTTATTTGGATTTTAAAGGCATCAAGGGCATTTAAAACATTGCGATGCTAACATATTCCAATAATTGCTAGAAACATAACTTTTTGACTCCACACAATTAACCTAACTCAGTTGACCTAACGAAAAATAAAAAGTCTAAAATCCTAATATAAATGCCACTGCAACTAAGAGTCCGCTTGCTAGATCAAATTTAAATAACATACATCAATAAAAACGACGAGCGTGTAATTTATGTTTGCAAAACAAAGAACCGTACATTCTACAATATTTCAGCGTCGCTTAAAGCACTCGGATATGGTACAACTTATTCTTTCTTTCACTTGCGATCAAAACAACTGCAGATAGCTTCACGGTGCTAAAACAGGCATTTTGTACATCCACTCAGGTGTCCAATATACACCTATTACCATATTATATGCATTTTATCAGCTTTCAAAACCTGTGGTCATATAACATTCGCATAGGCTATTTTCACTATCCTATTAAATAACCAATATCTGCCAATTTCATAAAACAATTTCATACGCTGGTATCAAACTAATGTCTTAAAATAAAGAAAGCCTTTCAAGCTTAGTCGCTGATCTAATAATGCCTAGTTATTAGGCTAAACGAGCCAAGCCACTTCAATCAAGCCTAGTTACCACTTCAACCAAGCCTAGTTTCCGTCCCAGTAGGTGGCGCCAGTGTACATTTTGTTGCCTGGCTTAAGCTGACCCGATGTTTGCTGACCCCCGCGACCAATCAGAGCAGAGTCCTACAACCAGACGTGGATGGTTAATAACTCAGGACACCGGTCATTAATAAGATATGCCTATCAACAAAAAACCAACTTAATCAACATACAGCCTGATAGTAAACTGTTACGTTAAATTTTGATAATGCTTTTGCTCCTTGTAGTTTAGGGACTGTATGTAGTAACAAAGACTATATACCATCCGGTTCTGTGCAAGAGAGCTGGCACAGAACTGCTCCCATTTATCTTCACTCGCCTTTTACGACTCGCCTGGGAAGGTCTGGGCTGCAAGCCAATTCTTTGTTCCCTGGCCTGCAGGGGGTAAAATTGGAAATAGTAATATATTGTACTTACTGTAATATGTACAAACAAGTACAATTATATTGCATAAGAATAAATAAATATTTGAATTGCACAAATTATATCCTTTAAAATAAACTAATATTTTTATTCACATTCAAATTGTAAGCAAGCAAGCTTAGAACAAAAATACAAAAGAAAGGCTTAACCCTTAAACGGTATCGCAACTTTACACCATACTTTGGTAATCTGGGGTGTAAACACACCCCAGGGGGCGTGGCCAACTTTGTGACATGAATTCTACATTCATGGATGTAGTGACATCTACAATGCAATACGTGTCATAACCACTCTTTTGTGTGCTCTGCATTATAAAGATTATTCTAAGCTCGTTTGGAGATTATCTGTCAGTTATATCCAACATTGGAGCCATAATTTAGAACCGAGACTTTGATGTAGAAATTAGTCTTAGTAGATACGCACTGTTAAAACTTCAAGAGATTGAAGGTTTGCTACTTGTGTACTTTTACTAAATAAAACTCCAAATGTACTTCCTAGTAATAGAAGTCCTAGTAATATGTAAAAGCCATCGCTTATCCAAAAAGAACGGGAAAAAATCAAAATTGATTTGCAACCCAGAGCTCGCCGGGCGATTCATACAATACGTGTAAGAAGGGGAAGAGTTCCTTTGCCATATCTTTGCATAACTAGGCCCTATGTCATAGTTTTGATATGAATCATGCTAATTCACTGTATGGCTCACTAACATAAGTTGATCATGAAATCCTAAGACGTTAATGGCAATGGCGAGTGTCAACATGGCCAAAGTAGTTAAATATGTCTGAAATAAATGATAAACCAATGAATTGCCATATAATTTAGATCTAGGGCCTTTTTGGTTTGATTGTAATAGTCTCACCTTTCGAAAATGGATGAATACATATCATTAATGAAGAAGAGAAAATTTTTGATTAAAAATAAATTGTAGTGAAACAATTTGTAAAGTTGAAGAATTGGGGTGTGTTTACACTCCAGGTTACCGTTATGGGTATAGTCACAAAGTTGGCCACGCCCACAGGCAGCTAGTCATGTGACATTCTAGCCACCTTATCTTAGTAGAGGGTCCCCAGAAGCATTCCTAAAAGCTCAATTGATAATATCAATGCGGAGAGGAGGGGGGACGCGGAATAGAAGGGGTCTGGGGTGTTTTTACATCCCAGGTTGCCGTTTAAAGATGAAACAGGGCTAAAGTGATTATGAGTATAATGTATCCACCAAGAGTTAAAAGTTATGAAGTCATGAAAATTATTCCGTAAGAAATTCAAATTTATTTGATCTTCACTGATGGTAAAGAAGTCTATTTATCACGCCCACTTAACCCTGCTTGTTTTGAACTCATACATCCAATTTACTTGAACTCCGTCAATGCTGAGAACAGATCCTCTCCCGCCTATCCTCCTATCCTCTAACCTGTGTCATGTTGTGATGAAATAGCTGGGTTTGTGACTGCTGCTGTAGAGCCGCTGGCATCGGTATATACGGTGAATACATGGCGGTCCCTGGGGGGGGTCCAGCCATGCCACCGCCCGGCTGGCCACTCGATCCGAGAGGGGGCAGCGCAACGCCATAGGGGGGCGACGTGCCCCCGCATGGATGGAATCCAGATTTGTCGTAGTGCTGAGGCTTGTTAAACCCACCCACAATCACTGGGTCGTTACTTGCCGCACCTATAACGGTAGTTGACCCCAACACAGCTTTAGCGGCAGACAAGCAAATATAATTTAGCATGTCCTAGCCAATTGGGCGCAACTCCGCAGAAATTTGAGTGAAAAATGGTTGTATTTAAAAGAAACTTCTGATGCTAATTATTATTTTACACATACGATTCAACCAAATGATGTTTTTTCATGACATATTTTTGGTGCGTTACAAGTGTAAATATATACATATATATTTTATATAAAACGCTTGATAAATACTGAATTGCCAGTGAGAGCTTTTCTTCACATTACCGCAGAAATATTGAAGATTTCCTGTCATGTTATCAAAGCAATGAGTTAATTACACCTATTAACATTTGTTCATAATTGCCCTTAATAACAACAACAGTCACATAATAAATCTGTAAAGCCATATGACTGGCATCTTCACGGATGCTTCATTTATAACACAATTAATGAAGGAAGAAAAACAATATTTAGCAACAAGTTCAAATCATAACAACAAAAACGCAAAGACTAAAAAATATCAACTTGAGTATTCGCATAAAAATTATGTCTTTAAAATTTCCTTTGAACCTTTGAAAACTTTATATTGAATAATTTCCAATTATTTGATGCAGCTGGAGCAAACACTGTGTGATGGCAAAAGTTAGCAATTACCAGGAGTGGCCATGGAACCCTTTATCTGTGCTTGTGATTCACCATATGACTTGGAGTAGTTCCCTGACTGGCCTATGTACACAACACGCAATCCCCTAATTGATCTATATATATATACCAAACATTCAGTATACGGTACAATAAAATAACTGCATAGGGCCATCTTATTGCCAATATCAAACTACTTCAGGGCTTTTCAACATAAACCGAATATACCAAAAGAACAGATACAAACACTAATCAATGGCAGGGCCGTAGCGTGACCATTCTTACCGAGGGGGGGCAAGGATTTTTGCCGGGGGGCAGACATTTTGGTGCTCTGCTCATTACATGACATTTGTGACAACATTTGTGTCTTTCTCCTCGAATTGAACTCACGAGCGGGGAGGGAGATCACAGAAATTTTTCCAGCCATTCTTAACAGTCATTATCCATTTCTTCCCTATATAATGAACATAACAAACCAAGTGGGGGAGGGCAACGGCTTTCATTTCATCAGAGCAGGGGGGGCAACGGCTTTCATTTCATCAGAGCAAGGGAGGTAAAGGCTTAACTTTCATAAAGAGCAGGGGGAGCAAGCCCATAAGCCAATAGTAACATTCTTGGGAGCAGGGGGGCAGAGACTTCAGCAGGGGGAGCAATGCCCCCCCTGCCCCCCCCACGCTATGTCCCTGATCAACGGGCAATCACAGAGGATTTCACAGCACCCTCACTACCAATATAAAGAGCATTTCTAAATGACTGTGGAGTCGAAGGCAACGCTAACCGTAGCAATAACTAACCATAGTTGTTTGCTGCGTAAATATTTGGCCTCTGGTACTGCGTTGATGAGGGTGCTGCTCCATGGTTAGTTACGGACGGCAGCGGCTGCAGCAGAAAACAGTCCAAGTTTCATCCATGCCTCGCAGTAAATCAATCACAGAATTTCTCTAGCACCAAAAAATATATACACATGAGAAAATATATTTAAAATGACATCAATAGAAGTAGCAAAAGGCAAGAAAAGCATGCTAGTTTGCTAAGTCATTCATTTGGAAACATAACAAATCTTGCAATATATAACTTTCAGTGAAACCTCCAGTACTACCAGATAACTAGACAAAAGCTAGTCGTTTGTTCTATCATCACATCATCGAATTTTTGTTGCAGAAATTGTCATGTCAACTCGGGCAAATTAAATACAATGGCCTATACCAAGTTACCTGCCTTAACATCAATTTATCCTATACTGCCAATGCCATACAAATTTACACCAAATCGGTTCTGTATTAAAACTGCCACGAATGAGCTGACACTACCATGTTGCCCATGGGTATCATCTGATACCCGTACGGCACGTATCCGGGCACTGTGGGGTAGTACAAGCCATACGCAGGGTGCATAGCTTGGTAGCCGGCTGGCTGCTGGCTCCCAGAGCCGACGTGCTGCGCCGGCTGAGAGTTGACGGGAGAGAGCAGATCCACCGCATTTGGCTTAACATCTGAATCAGGCAAGAACTTCAATAAGAACAAAATTGTGTTTTAAAAAAATGCAACAAATTCTGTCAATTTTTCACAGAAATTAATTCATTAGTCTTAATGATGGCTTTCAAATAACAAAGCAACTGTATCATCAAACTCAAAAATTACAAAATCAAGCTTGAAGAATATTTGCCTCTGAGATATGCACAGTGAAATATTCGGACAACGTAAAGATTTTAAAATAGACACAAACTAATTTGGCATTAAATGACGAAGAAATGAGAAAGAATACATACTGAATGACACAGATTCAGGATAGAATATAGCAAGTGAGAACAAAAGAAGCACTGAAGAAAAATAAGCGCTAAGTTGCTCACCGGAGTAGCCATGAGCACCGTGTGCAGCAGTTACATTGTCGCGTATTGTCGCCGCAGGCTGGACTGACGTGTCGTAGTATGGCGCAGCGGCGGCGGCCTGCACAACGCACAGAGCTTTGGGAGTTTAAGGACTGCGTGTAGTAAAAATGACTATCCCAGTTTGCTCAGTGCCTAGGCCTCGGCCAAGCAAAGAACCACTCCCCTTTCTTTAGTCGCCTTTTACAACTCACCCGGAAAGCTCCGAGATGCAAGCCAATTCTTTGCTATTTCTCCGGCTTGCAGGGGGTAAAACATGACTAGAACCAACCGGAGCCGATGGGACTGAAGGCACATGGGATGCCACAAAGGGATTGACAATACCACTGGCAGCATTCATGCCACGACGTTGCGTTGGTTGCAATGTTAGGATGGTAAAATTCACTTGATTTCAGATGACAAATAAACAACAAATAACATAAACCCAGAAAACAATCTGTGCTGCAATCATGAAACGCTTCACGACCCCCTTTTTGTGTACCGTGCCATGCGCTGCAGAAAGGCTCACAGCCAATGACGTGACACCTCCCGTTGGAACACATAGGAATAACATCAACTTGAAAACTAGCGTTCACTAGCACTCCGTAACTCCAGCGCCCATGTATACAGTTTAATGATCAAAGTGTGTGACCATTATGCCAACACTTCATAATCATGGCCACATTGTTTTAGTTTTTTTTTCTCAAAACTTGAACCATCGACAATTGGCACACAATTTCTAAGTAGCAGTCAAAAAGGCTTAAAATGTTATGGAAAGAAGAAAAGCATTAAATAGGAAAAAGTTGTCCAACCATGAGCAGCCGTTGAGTCATCATTGAATGATCATCATATCCAAACTGCTGGTTGGAATGGTAGCCCTGCAAACATGCAGATAGACCATTCTCAAATTGAACACAGAAAATACCATATTGAGAGCGTCCAAAAAAATTAGATGCCTTGTTAGGCTGCAACACAGCCTAGTAAAAAAATTATTTGAATATCTGAATAACACATAATAAAATAAAAGCAATAAATAGAATAACGTCAGGCGGAAATAATAATAGGCCACTCACAAAATTGTTGACGGGAAAGCCGGGCGGTTGACCGACCATGTAGTCGTTGTGACTCATCCCTCCACTGGTCTGCATACCCGGCGGCTGGCTCACCGACGACGTTTTAACTGAACAAATTACCGTACCATATAGTACAGCTGAAAGGTCATTTTGAACAAAATGATTTACTGAACGTCATTGTCCAGAAGAGTCCTTTGGTGATAACAATTCTTTCATCAAATTCGAAAGAAAACATATTCGCCTCAAACAAAAAAATAAAAAAGCAAATGAGAAAAATTTCTAAATTGTACCACAGATATCAATATAATATATGACAGCAAAAAGAAATATGATATCAAATATTCATTCAATCAACAGTCCAAAGAGAGGAAGAATTTACAACATTTGTACATCCGACTGTAATACACAAACTACAAAAAATGCATGCAATTTTTGATCACTGAACGACAAATAGCGGCCACAACTCACTTGTCAGTTGTGCCGCCGACGCTGATGTGCCGGGCGCCGGATCAGACGTCCTCTGCTCGGTAATGGACGCTGACGCAGTAGCTGGTGCTGACAGACCAAGGCTTGACTCAGAGTGTGTGCCGATCACAAGGCTTGCACTCGCTGCGCTTGAACCCACAATGTTTGGAACCAGATTTGCAGCAGTCACACTCGCACCGGCTACACTCGCACTAGAAGAGCTAGGATCGGCCGCCCTACCGGCATCAGTCACGGCCTCCTTTGTGTTCAGCTTTGACAGATTATCCACCAACATGGATGCAGCTGGAGATGAATCCGAGTGAGTCGATGATATAGCAAACTCGCTAGCCTGCGCAGTTCTAAAAGTAGTGGATTGGGGCGTTGCATCAGATCCTTCCCTTGTCTGACTGTAGAGCAGTTGAGTCGACAACGATGATGCCACCGCAGAGTTGTAAACATCGGCCATCTGATATAAACCGCTCTCCGACTGATAGCCACCGCTCACTGCCGGCCTCTCTGACTGATATCCACCGCTCAATGCCAGCCTCTCTGAGCGATATCCACCGCTCTCCACCAGCCTCCCTGACTGGTATCCACCACTCTTCGCCGGCCTATCCGACGGATATCCACCCCTTTCCGGCTGATACGAGTCAGTTTGCGAACCATGTCCTTCACCATTTGTTTGATAAGTGCTCGGAGTAAACGCCACGGCAGACTGCTTGTCAAACGCAACGGAATGATTCGTCATTTCCTGCAACTTGTACGACGCCTGAGCTGCACTCAAACTCGAAGGATTGGCATCCGATGCCTGCCGAACATCCAACTCAGCGTCGATAAAGCCGTTTTGTGTCACGAACCCGCTCTCCTCACCCTGGCCAGCTCCATGTTGACCCGACACGCCCCGTGGTTCATTATGCGGCATTATCTCGTCGTAGCTGCTCTGACTGCTGGCGGCATACGTGGTTCTTTCTACTAGGTGCGCGGCTGTGTTGTAAGAGCCATCAGAATGGTTGGGCTGTTCGCGCGGAGATCTGCTCTGATCCTGATGGGGGGAAGGCTGGTAAGAAGAATTGTATCGAGCATCCTGGGGACAGTAAGCAGTGTGACCAGCATCGTGACCAGCTGTGGCCACCGCCTGATAGCCTGTCGTCTGCCGGGGAACAGGCGGCGCCACTGCGTCAGATACAGAAGCCACTGGTGCCCTCTTAACGGCAGTCAGGGGTGGCATCTCCACACCCGCCGACGATGTCAGCCTGTCAGTGAACCAATCGCACGATTACTACACTTTCAGTCAAAATCACCTTACTATCAAAAATGCTAATTATGCAAAAAAGACCTTCAAAGTGATCTATGCTATAAATAGGTCATCATATACCTGAAATTTCAAAAAAGAACTAAGTTATCAACGCTATCATTATCAAGTACGCCTATCATCAGCAAATGCGCAATCCCGCCAACAATTATCACTAAGCATACCTGGTACGCTCAGGTTCTGTATCTAAGGTCATTCACAAAACATGATACAAACTTATCACTATTGAAAATTGCAATGGTTCACTGAAATAATAGCACACGATTTGAAGCACTTGTCTAAACATGCTCAAGTCAACACAATTATTGCCAAAAGAAATGCCAGATATTTTGACATTAAAAAGTCACAAAATTCTGCATACGTATACGGCGATCCAATGAGAAGAGGGCCCATGTCAGCAGTGAAGCAAAGCCCGGTATCAGAGAACTCAGCAGCAGCAGCAGCAGCAGCAGTAGGGGAGTCCCAGTCACCAAACTCAAGATCCAGCCAACCCCTGTTGGCCATAGATCCTGGCATCTCTACCGCCGACGTCGGAATCTGCCCATAGCAAATACTTGAGAATACTTGTACTTGAATCCTTGTACATAAATCCTTACCACAAAAGTCAAGTAATGTTCCATTTTGTTACAACACTTAAACTCATGCACGAACTATAGTTTTAAATAGAATTACTGCAGCAAAAAGATAAATTTTCGAGCATGTGAGATTCAATTTACTGAGCTAGCAATCTGGATCTATGCATTTCATAAAAAATTTACAACTCAACGTATTGCTTTCCGTAGATAATTTAGTCAATCAATTGCTAGTTTCCCTATATTTTGCACAATGGCCCTAAACTATACCAAATTGTGAAACTTTACTACATAAAAATGCTAAAATAAATCTAAAAATTGGCCTGTAGCATCAGTATAAAAGGATTCAACGAAAGACTCATCCAAACAATTTCTATTCAGCAATTGAAGGACAATAAACGCATCAATAACTGATCAGCGACAAAATTCAAAATCAACGAACACGCTTATTTTTTACTTTGCCGTAAAGGTTCACCTTGGAAGCAGGCGGCAGCCTAGGCTTGAGCAGCCTTGCTGTGTGAGGAGACGCTGAGACTGGCTTGTTGCCACTTACTGATGCGCAGTGACCATTGCTGCTGCTGCTGCCAATCTGGACCACAACATATCAACACTCCGGCTGTGATGTGACAGTAACAGAATCTCTGCACCGACAAGATAATACAGAACATAATTAGGATGAAAATGCTTCTATAAATAACTAAATAATCAGTAAGATGATATCGTTCGAACTAGAATGAAACAAGTATCGTGATACCTAAACTAATTAAACCAGGCACATTAAGTGATATGATCATTCATATATGATCATTTAAGGGACTTCAAATATGATAATGATAAGGTCTCCGATGTCGTCTTTGGATTCGAAGCATGACCTACGCATGTAAGTCTCCTGGCTTAGTCAATGGCCACCGCAGTGAAAGCGTTTCGCCCCTCATTACTTCATGCCAATGCCTCATATTGCTGTTTCATAACCTGATATAAGATTTCTAAAAAAGACTGAGAAGGAATGACTGACGCCGACAGCGTTCTTGATGCACGCCGTTGCCTCCCTAGAGAACTGGGTGAGGTTATCGCTTGGGACGGAGTGACTCTGAGGCTGTGCCTGCATCACCACTGGGCCGTACCTACAGCAGCACGTGCACATATACAAGAATGTTTTGAGCCCCATCAACATCATCACTGTCTTCATCAAATGCATTCTGTTAAACAATTGAAAAGCCACTCTGAGCGCAATCAATCTTTCAGTTTAACTGTTAAAACCAACAACTTCTAACTTACTATCCACTAGGGTGATAGTAATTAGGTCTAGTTGGCTGCAAACTGTCAAATACTAACTAGCAAGAAGAGTGACTGAGCAACGAGCTCAAATGACTTAAGGAATTACATAAAGCAAAGAATCGCCAAGTTAAAAATATTTCATATGCAGGTACACCCTGCATATGAAATGCAAACCCAAACCAATGAACACGTAATGATGCTAACACAGTGACTACTGAAAATATTACTGAAAGCTAGGTCTTGACTGAACTGAACTTGACCAAACTTGTCCATACTGAAAGCTAGGTGCACTAAACGACAGTACCGGAAGTAGAAAACGTAAGAAAATTTAAAACGCCACGCAACATACAAAATGTTTGATATAACCAGATCATGACGCAGCAACATGCTCAAACCATCGTACCCGTTTGGCGGCTGGCCTTGATGCAGACCCACTGCACTGTTTCTATACACAGCTGCCGATCTTTCCTGCACCAGGCCTGCCTCGCGCGTGGCTACGACGCTCGACATATACACAAGCGATTGACGCTCGGTGGCATCGTCCGCAGATGGGACAATGATTTGGGAGGAATCCCTGATCCCCATACCCCCGGACAGACAGGCTCGAGGGGGGTTGAGGATGGAGAGGGCTGGGTGCAGGGAGACACTTGGTGTGAACACTCGAGACACATCCAGCTGTACACAGGCACACATCAGTTTTTAATAGCTTCACAAACAGCAATAAATGTCAAATTAGAAATAACTTGGCAATCAAACTCCAATGAGAATGCACAATTAGCGAAGCAACATCAGAGTGTCAAGACGGAAAATCAATCACCGCAGGAGCAAACTTCATAGCACGCCGATAGTCATAAAACTATATACGGAAAAATAATTCACCAACATTATTTTACATAAACGAGGCCAGCTGTCAACGATGCTAAATAGTACTGCACAATGTATGCGATAATTATCTCCGGTTGCAAAACATTTTCCGTTTCACATAGCTTCATTTGTAAATAATACATGTATTTACATGTATTGCATAGAACCAAATTTCTTGTACAGAAATAGCCACTGAATAAATTCAAGTACATTCGATTAAAAATGTCACAAAGAAGCAAGTTAAGAAATGAGATCCAAGCGACTCACCGTTCCGTCCCACTCGTCCGCAAGGCTGTCTTCACTCGGATCTGTCCGCGCTGCAACACATCACGCCAACAACAAGTCAGCATTTACAGAAACCATTGGACAAATGCGCCGATGTAAATTATATTCTTCCCTAAATTTGCATAAGTACAAAGGATTAGGATTATATTGTGAATGTATCAAACAGTGTCTAAGATTGCCTACCGCGAGTAGGATTCAAAAGAATTTTAAAAGTTAATGCTATCTCTGCATTCAGCAAGTTATACCATCTTCATACCATCGTCACGCTTAAATCATACCATCCTCACGTTGCCAAATCAAGTCAAAGTCAATCTAGCCAAGGCTAGATGCCTGGGTGCCTAGATACTAAGGCATCTAGGTTCTTCAGACTTCGAAGTATCTTTTGATGTGGCCTACCTGCTGGATCTTCGGCTTTATTCATTGCACATTTTTGCGTTTCTTGGAATCGAGGCAACAATGCACACAGCAAGTAACTTGCTAATGATTGACATTACATTAACAAACGCAGTTTTTCTTGGAGTGTGAGGGGGCGGAAATCAAATAGTCCATCATTATCGATTATACAAAACCGGTAATTGATTAAAAAATAATTATTAGTAACATCCCTAATTTATTTTATATGCAACTTTTGTGCAAATATTCCAAAAATACAAAATATTCAAGGCTACTAGCCTATTACTAAATCTAAATTCTGTACCGGATGATGGACACCAGCTGGATACAAGATGTTACCTCTGATGGTTGCAGCGCTGTCATCAACATCTTTTCTAGTGGAGACGTCGACATTATTTCTAGAAGGGGCATCGTCCCCCCATTGCTCGCTGGCCTCAGCGTGATAGCCATTTGACAGCGTGCCTCCACTGAGAGACAAACATCACATCAATTCCTATCTAATCCTTCAGAAGTATTGCATATTGTCACGGAAACTTTTGTTTTATTCTCGAGCAAACACATGTACAAGCAAATACAAACATAGAATGCATAACTAAATGGTAGTCCAATGTGTAAAATACTCGACAATCTCTAGAACGCTCATAAATTGATAAACAATTTTGTACTAAAGCCGGAAAGGTCAACGCCTTAAGCAGCATCAATCGCAGCATTGTTCCTATAACAATAAATCCCAAACAAGCATTTCAATACCGAAGCGAAAATTGGAGTATTTTAGAGAATTGATGGTTCTTGCATTGATGGTATATGCACAGCATTAGCGAAGTCAGCAATGTCAGAAATAAAACCTAGCCTGATATTTTATATTGTGTGAGGCACTATTTTTCTATTCTATTTCTATCAAAAATATCTTATATAATTTTGTTGACAAGTTATTTGTTTTAATTGAAAGCATTCATATGCACATGAAACACATGAAAGCACATGATAGAGACTCTGAAAAAATATATTGTCTTGATGATTGATTAGCGGAGTGACAATTCTAACAAAAACGCTTGCATAGTCAAATGATTTTGATGACTCCAGGATCAAGTTTACTACGCCAGATATGATTTTGAGGCAACTTCTGCGCCTAATTGAAAACAACCATGCGATGTATTATGCGTTCAAATCGACTACATGACGGTAGGCATACGCAATTTTTGAAAGCTTTGAAATGGCACTATGCCTGTTTTATAAGAAGCATTTACTACTCCTAATTAATCAGGGTTAAACAAAGCTCTGAAAATACCCACCGTCCAAATCCCCCTCGGCTCCTACCCATGCCACTCGTCTCTCCAGAGTTGCCTAAACACACAAAAACCATAAACATGATTGTCATGTTTCATGAAGAAGTTCAAGAAACGCACATATTAAATGCAAAGAGGAAATTGAAATTCTGGTAAAGAAAGAAAGTTTCTTTTGTAAATAAAAGAGACCTAAATTTATATTCACCGAAGCAAAGTATTTTGTTTGGATTTTTAGATTACAATTTTTTCAATTTTATGATACTCTTAAATGACAATGCTAATACTCCTAAATTCAGTTTGAAGCGCTAGAAAAAATGATCAAATACGAAGGAGTGTGCTAGCATGGAAAAGTGCATAGGCCTAAAACGTGAATGATGATGATCATAAATAGTACAGGGTGTATAATAAAAAATGTAATCGAGTGAGCAAATGTCGTGCTAAACCTTGAGCACGGTGTTACCTCTGCGACTGCCCCGACTCCCACTGAAGCCCCCTCGCTCGCGCCCGAGGCTTCCCGGCCTATCCTCCGAACCAAACCCGCTGCTGAAGCCTCTGCCATGACCTGCAGCCACAAAATTTAGCATAACTAAATACAATTGTTAACGAAGGAAAATATTCGAATTTAGCACCCGATAGTAATATATTTTTCTGGGAACTAGCAATGATGGACAAAATGTCACACGCCCCACATGCAGTCAATGAGAGAAACTACCATCAGCCCAAACAGCTATATATAGCATACAACAGATCATAAAAGAGGCGAGAGGCAAGCAATTCAACTTTCCAACAAAGCACTGAACTAAGATAACCCTCAAAAGTACGAATGCTAAGTTCAATGAGCGTCATCACAAAATACAAGCTACAGTCGAGATTTAAACTGCACCCATCCAACAGCATCACACAATGATCTACCACTCAGCACAACGCTGAACTTCAACAGCAACACACTGCCCGCAGTACTATTTGAATGATTAACAAAGCAATGTCCCAGACACGACATTACACTGTGTCCGGCATCCCTGCACCTGCTGCCACCATTGAACAGAACGAAGCGTTGTGGCCGAGTTGTCTAACTCACGGATTACGAGTGCGGCAGTTGTTGTTTCGAATCCCGGCAGCGACAAAGATTTAGTCACTTTGTACACCCTGGCAAGGTGGTTTAAATTTGTCAGCCACAACTGTTCCTACAATACCAAACGGTCTACCGTGGAACCACCACCAGCGACCATCAGCTGGTGCAATGGGGCATCACCTTTTCCCCGCAAGGGGCTACAACGGCAACAATAACTAACAAAGCAAGGATAGCTACCTCTCTGCTGAGATCTCCCCCCCCCACGGCCTTCCCTGCGCCCGCCCCCCCGGGCGACGCTCTCAATCTCCCCAAACGTGGCGTCCTGCCCCCTCTCAGGTCTGTCCTCCCCTCCCAGGGACTCGGGCTCCACCAGCTGGTGGGAGCACTGAGCCGAGCCGACCCTGCTAGGTGCGGCGGACCTGCGCTTCCTACCGATCTCCCGCCACTCATCCTGTCAGGGGGTCAAGATACAATAACGTTATTCAATGTCGAATTCTACTAATTTATTTTACAGCTGCCTGCGTAAAGTCATGATATCATAGAATTAGAATATCTATCCCATGGGCCAACCAATGGAGGCTAGTCGAGAAATCTTGAGAAAAGTGGAAGACCGGAAGTGGCGGAGGAAGATTGCGAATGACGCTGCGAGGGTGATACAATGTCAGGAATGATGGCAGGGGAAAAAGAAAAAGAAGAAATAAGACAGCCAACCTGCGTGTTTTGCTTCTCCAGCAGTCGGTCGACGGCCCTGTTGGTGTCAGAGTCACAGTCATGCAGGGCAGTCACAGCCTCGTCCTCCGTGCACCCAGTGCACTCCAGGATCTGCAGGAGGTCCACAGTGCCAAAATTCACCATAAATGCATCAAGCCTTACTGGGTGAAGAGGTCAGGTAAGGTTACAGGCATACAACAGCTTGCACAGTGCAACCTCAGTGTTTTTATTTGCTTTCAAAGAATCTAATTAAGTAATTTACACTAATTACGGTAACGGAAATAATCTCCAACGATGCCGCTGAAATCAACACAACATTTAAATCTGGATCAGTACTCTGAGAGTCTACAGCGCTGCCATTGTACTGCAAGAGACTTGGGTTTAAAAGTATATCCTCAGCATAAGCCAGCAATAATACACTTACAATAGTACACTTACAATAATACACTTACAATAGTACACTTACAATAATACACTTACAATAGTACACTTACAATAATACACTTACAATAGT
>JAQIWG010002767.1:0-19498 GCA_034695025.1 Chamaedrilus cognettii | reverse complement strand
AGGCACTTCTCACCCTAGCCCTTGCTGCCTCCTCTGCTCCCCCTCCGCAACCGATCATATCTCCCAGGTAACAGAAAGTACTCACACGCTCCATGCTACACCCCTCCTCAAGCATCACATACTTCTCCTTTCTTAACACTGTTGCCTACACTCTTGATACACACCGACCACTGTGCAAAGTAGATCTTCCTTCAATCTACCTTTGATTTTACTACACTTTTTGTGAATCCACTTCTTGCACTTACAACATTTGATTGCGTTTAAACCCACTCCTTCTCTGCATACTCCACATGGATATTTTCCTGCGCTCATGATTTGATGCGTGATTCATGACACCCAAATTTTCTTTGCACCTCATCACCTTAGTTTTCTAAAAGTTTACACTTTCCCTCACCTTTTCACACCCTCACCACGTTTACACCTTACAAGTCCCTTCGCTTCCAAACTTTCTTTCCACTTACTAATTATAAATTATTATTCATAATATATTTCTAATATTTTATTAACTTTTTTCGCATCCAACATCAACATAACTAAATAAAAAAAATGTATTGCTAACCAAAATTGTGTGAAGCTAAGAGCGGCTGCAATGTTATAATTAGCATAATTATAGATTGCAATTTAGAGCACTTAAGATGGTAGCACGTATGGCTATTTTTCACACACCACATTTTTGAACGATGGAATTTTTTTTGGCAACGAAAGCAACAATATGCAAATAATCATTTTATATCAAGCGAACGAAAATGTTCATATATAGGTCAAAACGATCATATAATCTAATCTGAATATAATATGTTTGAGCTATAAGCAACAAATATTATTTCACTACACTATGCTACAGTTGTTCTAGAACCTTCCATCGTCACAACAAAATAAATTTCAAGCCATCAAAATTAAATGCAGAACACTGCAGACTTCGGCAGATCATATTCATAAAGCGAATATAAGATCGATATAAAATTTATCATGAACAACAACAAAATTAAATTTAACAATGCAAAATTTATCATTTATTGTGCAGGATTAAAATATACAAATAACAGGAACTTTCAAAGCATTAGCAATACGCGGTGGTCCACAGATAACACTCCACAATTTTCACACCCCACAGCCGAATTGTTGTAAGGCATATCTAAATGCATCAAAACAGCATTTTCAGCATGAGCCACATTTTATTGTGGTATCTACACGTAGTGGTATGCACCACTTTATAGCGGTACCTGGTAGCAATTAAGCAATTAATTGAGTCTATTTGAATTTAGTAGAAAACTCTTTGACAGCCAATATTATTTTTACATTTCGGCAGCCAGAAATGAAACCATAGAAACAAACGAATCTGCAACAGTTGTGCGAAATAAGCTGTTGTATAGAAAGGTCTTGTTTTAGGCTATATTTAGTACAGGGAATCCAAATCTGCGATCATAATTAAAAAAATTATGACGGCTTTCTGCAATTAAATTTCTTAAATTTTACTTCTAAATTGAATTACAAAGGAATGGTGAGAAATGTAGCAAATATGACTTCGAATTCCTCTCATCGTATTCTACAAAATAGGGTATTTTAAGATTCCTCGCATCGTATTCTATAGAATAGGCCATTCAAAAAGAATTAAAGTGATTAAAACTGCCTTTAAAGAAATTTAAACAAATATTTGCAATATGGCACCAATAACCTACAGTGCCCACGACAACGGAGCGCTGTTACATTGCTGCATAACATAACTGCTGCACCGTTATACCGATCAAATAACATTTTGTAGTGATTGCAGTGCACAGCATAAAAGAGAGATGTAATGCTTTTCAATGGACTACCCTATATATTCTTAAACACCATATCGCTCTACATGCCATGTTCAACGTCAGTCTAACTCTACATTATGCTCAAAATTGAAGGCAATCCACCGATTTTGTCAAAATAGCTATAAGTATTGTGCACATCAACGACTACGCTATACACCAATAGCAACACACACAAAAAAAGCGAAATCAACTTATTAGAATTGGTCTAAGAGTTCTTTATGAATTGATAACTTAACAAAAACTTAAGGAAATAACAAAAAGAGTCATGTTTTAAGCAACCATCACCATCATTTCAATTATACAATCGACAGGAGCTGAAGCAAGTATCCATCGTTCTGTTTTATATTTGATACCTTGAAAGATTTGAAACTTGGACAAAGAAAAGAAGACATAAGCAAAATAGAAACATTTGAAATGTGAATATGAAGATGAAAGGAAATGATTAGCTGGACAGAAAAAAAACAGATGAGGTAGTATTGAAGAATTTTGGGAAAACAAGGGCAATGAGCAAATTCATAGTTACAAGAAAGAAAACTGGATTGGATATGTAATGAGAGAAGAGGGATGGTTGAGAGATGATATCAAGGGAAGAATGAAGGAAAGAGTAGACCAGGAAGGCCACGTATAGAAATGATACACAAGCAGCTGGAAAAGGAATCACATACAAAGATGAAGGACCTAGAATCAACTACGGTAAAAGATTTGAACACCAAAGTAGTGCCATCTGGTAGAACACAGAAGAACCTTGAAAGCAGATTGTTTACAAGCGCGCTGGAAGATTCGTATTACAAACTAGCTAAAGCTGCTACAGGCGTACAGCACTTAAGATCGTGCTCAGAAGTGAGAATCAAGTAGTGAGCAGTTTCTTTTCCACAGTGCAACAGGTAGAATCAATAAAATAAAAAATATGTTCTCTAAATTTAAAGACCATGCTACACTGTAATTATAAAAAATGACAGCTACAAAATATTTAAAGAAATCTGCAGGCAATTATATAAAAAACCTAAATTTAATTGAACACGTACTTACTTTTCATCAAACCAATTGGATTCCGAAATTCTTTTGAGATATCTAAATAGCGGGTCCAGACATCGATAGAAACTATTTTTCTTTACAAAAATAATTCTATAGGATACCAATAAAGCTGCTCTTTGCGCAAAAAATAGCTTCATTTGAACTGGCATTCAATTCAGGGGACTAGCAATAAGAAGTCAAGGTCAGTTCAACTGCTCTAGATTTTTGTGATTAAATTTGATTGATGTTATAGATTTGATGGATCCCAAAAGTAAATAGAAATAAATATGCAGTGCAGTAATAATTTGAATAAAGAAAACTATCTTTGCTTCGATGTTAGCGAAAAAAAACTAAATCAATAGCATTGCTTAAATTGAAGACTGCAATTTTTTTAAAGTTTATACGTTCACAAATCTTGAAAACCCTTCCCCCAAGTCATTCTCTAAACGAACTCAAGCCAACCAAATTGATATAAAATACTTTGCAATCTGACACACTCCCAAAAACCATTCCATTACAGAACACCGAGATGGTCCAGTCTTTCAGAAATTCCGACAGCGTCGATGCCTTGCCTCCGAATTGTCACGGCAATCCGTTCGCCCTGGGCCGCGCACGCATCTTCCGGAATCTTCCGCGCTGCGATGTGCATCACCGCGTGATCCTTTCTTCATGGTGCGCATCATTGCTCGCAGATACCAGCCGGGGTCGTGACGCCAGTCCTCTCGCACGCCCATCCGATCAAAATACCAGTCTGCGTCGTCAGGCTTTCTTCCATAGAACCAAGCATCGTCGCCCTTCCTTCTTCTGTCATCTATCGCATCATCCTTTCGCTCAGTCATCCAGATGTCATCATCATCATTTGATACTTCTGATCTTGTTTCTGAACTGGGGAGGTTCGATGGTGTTGTTGATACATCGATGTCAGAGTCATATTTCTCTTCGTCGTCCATTGCGTGATCTCGTTTGTGCTGTCGGAATGCTTGTCGTCTGTGTCGAGCCGCTCCAGATTGAGCCTCGGAGGTGTGAAAGGAAGGTAACACTGATCTACAAACGGCTAAATCCTCCTTGCTTATTTTTCTGTTGTCATTATCAAGCCGTGCACAAACACCAACAATCTGCCAGGGAAGCAACTGCAGGCCGCACTTCTTTAACTGTCCCGCACGGGTATGCTTTCGATACCGTTGACTTTTCCACCACTGCTCCTGACAGCGAAGCCAAGCCTTGATTGCCGCGGGCACCTTCCGGTGCTTGGAGAAGGCGTCTTTGAGGCGATGAACCTCGGAGTAGATCACCTCCATATCATCCTCATTCATCGAGAGAAGTATCAGTTCGTCCAGACTTTGAACAAGCTCCTCGATCTTCATCAGCGCACTCTCGTGTCGGTGCCAGTCTTTTGGTGAACCTTTAAAATATCGCGCATGAAGCGATTTCATGAGCATGAAATTCAATTTTTCGTCGGACACCATCTCCTTAGATCCCTCCTGTGAGTCTGCTTCATAGGGTTTATCATCTTGGTCCATATACAAAAGAATTTCTTCACTTTGAGTTGTATCAGTTTCCAATGACGAATCGAGTTCCAGCTTTTCATCTAAACGATCAGAAGTCTGCTTTGGACTTTCTTCAACGGAATCAGGCCTCTCCTGTGTGGACTGTTCAAATTTTGTGCCTCTATCCCCCCCAAAAGCTCTTCTCATCCAACGCGTGAATCTATTGTCCATTCGTTCCCAGTTCAAGTTAAGCTTTGCACTCAACTTCTCAAAGGAATCCTTCATCTTGCGACTGATCCTATCCGCAAGCTTCCCCTGACCAGTCAACATCTTAAGCGACAGCCTCCTAACAGAATCAGCAGTCGCTTCAAGAATTCTGTCAAGTTTTGACATTGTTCCGTTCGCAGATAAATTAAATGTAACCTTCTTTTGTGATTGGCCGTCGTTGTACTGTACGCAGATCGCGAGAAGCTCCTTTCCGTTTTCATCCTGGGTTATGCGGTGATCGTGTGAGTATTTGCTTGTGATCTCTTGACACAGATCCGCCCAGGAAGTGTTCAGTTGTTCTAGCAGTTCGAGAAGTAGGTCAGTGGCCAGGCTTTCTAAAGCATTCACAACAGCAAGAACTTATTATTGTAGACAAAAATTACAAAACTTTAAGTAGTTAAATAAACCATATTGCACACTAAAAGAACTTCGGTAAGTCAAATACTAGGGTACTACAGAGCAAAGAGCTATAAAGCTCTTGTTTTGAATTTGAACTGCTTTCATTGAAACTGGAAAGAAATCATTACTAATATATTATCTAAAAAAAATTAAATATTTCAATGACGTAAATGTGTAAAGAATCACATTTTGCTTACATGCTGAACACATGATGCCGACAACAACGTACCATAAAATGCAAATAGAAGGCGTTTTCAATGAAACGACAGAGCTTTAAAGTTAACTTTGAGGTAACTTACCTACTAAATTGTCCCCATACTGAAATATAGTACAGTAACTAAGGTAACTTAATCATCTTGCAATATTTTCAAGGCTACAAAAATCCACAAGATAAGCTCTACTACTACGAAATACGACAGTGAACCAGTGAACCAAGCCTCACCAGAAAAAGCCATAGACCTAAACCACTGAGCACACGTGTCGCATCGTTCAATCATCACTCACTGTTGGCTGCAGCTGCATGGAGTGCATCCGAAAGAGATTCCAACATCTCCAGTTGACTGCCCTTCCCCTTCGTCGTTGATCCGCCATCTCTCCTGGTGTTCCGCACATTTCCGGGATGTTCCGCGTATCGCTGACTGAGCATCTCAGTCTTGAGATCATCGTTCTCGGTCTTTAATTCGTTCAGTTCGTTCCGCAGACGGTTGACGTCTAAAGACTGTGCGTCCGCGATATCATGTTAAATATTCAAATTTAATATTGCGCAATCAAAACCAACATGTTTGATTTTATAGTTTAAAACAAAATAATAAAGAGGGAATAATACTGAGAAAAATAAAAGATTTATACTATACATATATACAGTAGTTAAACTCACAGGTATATAATTAGTCAAAATCACCTTGTTCTGTAAGAATTAGTAAAAATCTATTTGTACTCCGTAGATAACTGAAAAAAAGAAGAAAAATTGCTACATTCTGGATCACCGGACCGATGCTAGATATGACGTGACATGATATTTCACATAACACAATTTATTGAAAACGTTCACACAATTTCGCTGGATACTCATGCAAACTGCATCAATGAACAGACAAAAGTACAATATGCTCCAAAAGGACTCCGGAAGAGGCACTCAAAGATCTTTACTGCTGACCTGCGTAACAGCAAGTGTGTGCTCAAGCTCTGCTTTCTCCTTCACCAGCTTCTCGTACTTTCGCTTCCACAGCTTTGGAAGGGTGTTCGCCATTCGATTCTGCGCCGACTAAACCAAAAACAGTAATATTTATTCGCATTACATTGATCAATAATCAATTTGTCTAAAGCTAATGAAATAAAACCAGATACATATTGCGACATTGTGAATATCAAGGACACAAATATCACACTTGATGGTCGACCAAAAATCAAAGAATTTTTACTAATTTTCTAATAAGATCATTTGAGAGAGTCATTATAAACTATAACAGAATCAGTAATCGATTTGTTCAGTACAGGTGGAATGTTGATACAAAATAACGTGCATTAGGTAATAGCCTATGTAACATAAAAGTCAGTAACATCAAAAAGTCAGTCATTTTTATTAGGCTATTAGATTCGAATATTCAGTAATGTGGGTCCAGAAAAGAACAGAGAAACAACACATCTAATTCAAGTCCAAGCGCAGAGCAAATAAAAACCACTCACTGTGGGTCTCATCAACTCGCATCGACAAAATAATCTGGCTAAACCACTGATCAATCAAATGATTAAGATATCGAGATCACGAGATCAAGATCTGACTGTGGTCAAGAACACAAGGCCGATCCCATTGAGTCAATACTAAAGCTCGCTTTCCATCCTTCTTTCTACACAATTTGGTGTTGCCAACCAGTTTGTTCGTTTGCTTTTCGTGTACAGCACACAAGGGGATATACTACAATCCGGTTCTGTGCCGGAACAGAACCGCCCCCTTTTTTAGTCGCTTCTTACGACTCGCCCGGGGAGCTCTGGGCTGTGGGCTCTGGGCTGCAAGCCAATTCTTTGTTCCCTGGCCTGCAGGAGGCTCTACACAAGTTGGTGTTGCCAACAAGCGTTATGGTGTAAGAAGAGCGTACGAGTTCGAGCTTGGTGTTGCGCTTGGCGAGCTGGTTGATGGAGTTCTCAACCTGGTCGAGCCTCGCTCTGTCTCGCGACCACTGCTGCAGCGTGGAGGAAGGAGTGAGCATTGACGTCGAACCTTCACGCACGCAAGTCATTCATCAATTACTACGCAATGAATGGAACACCAATTCAAACCGTCGAAACAGAGCAATGATATAGACACGATCTAGACACACCAAAAATTTACACTACTATCAACCTGGCAGGGCTACACCAGTAATATAGCTGCTGGCACACACGACACCAAAAAAGTGCATTGCCATGACGCAGCAAAATATTGGCATAGACTTTTCAGTGGGGTTCAATTGGCTGTCTAGAATCACGCTGAATCCCGCTAACTTTTGCAGCCAATGGCAGCATAAACTGAAATAAATTTCTCCATTATGCTGCTTCTGACAATCCCTTTTTGTGTACTGTTCAGCTTTCACGAGTTCCTTCCTACGTTGACAGCAGTCCAAATTCCTTGGTATGCGCAGTATATAATATTGGAAAGAGTACTCGGATCAAATATTGCTCTGCGAACCAATTAATTACCATGAAAACAAGCATTCACTAATATCTCTACAATCGGTGAATGGCTCACTGATTCCATTCACCAATGAAGCGCCCGATGCCGATCCCTGTAACACTCCCCGTTACTACTCACGGTCCTTAAGCTACAAATACCTTCCCATTAATGTCATTCACCAATGAAGTGCCCGATGCCGATGCCGATGGCGAGCAGTGCGACGACGACCGTGACGGCGGTGAGCGTCGAGTTGACGGCGCTGTTGGGCTGATGACAGTAGACGTGTCGCCCGTCATGCAGAACCAGCAGCTCGTCGGTGTCGCGTGACACGTCCGACCAGTCCTCCGTGTCGTCGGCGGCCACGCCGGAGATATCGCTCTCGCAGCGGTCGTCGACGTCAGGGGGCGCCACGTCATCGTCCGCATCTGTATGCGCAGCAATACATTGTCTGTGTGTGCATATACAGTATGCACATTGACTGTATGCAGATACACATCATCATAATCATCTGTATGTGCAGATATATGTCATTATCCTTATCAGTATGCAGGGATGTTACATCTCGGTCTCGAGACCAAAAAACGTGGTCTCAATCTCGGCGGTAACGGTTTTGGCGCATTCTGGTCTCGGTCTTGTCTAGACTCAAGTCTCGGAGCGTCCTGGTCTCAGTCTTGACCAAAAGGGTCTTGGTCCCGTGACCATAGGCGTATCTCCCTATGGTGATGGTGGTGATTTGTTGTCACAACTTTTTGAAAAGTGGTGACAGTTACCACCACATTCTAAAAAAAAATTATAATCACTGTACCACTCCTTAACGCTGACATATGCGCACATATACGTCATCATAAGCATCCGTAAGCGGCTCGCAGACAATCAGTTTATCGGATTGTACCGGTAATAATCATCAGCTCAATACAGCTTAATGTATGAAAAGTTATTTTTAGTACCTACATGTTATAGAATACACATGGAGTGTCGAAGAAAAATTGTACCTCTTAAATTGTTGTGTATTATCTAAAGGTCAGGACAGATAGTCCTGTCTACAGATAGTCCTACATCTGACAGCATGGTTAATCGCTTTAAATGATAAAAAATGCACAAAAACGTCAAATAACTAATCTATTATCTTTAGAAATAGCCGTACAGTGTACAGCCACTTCTTGATCAAGTAACGAAAAGCGGATAGGTGCACGCAAGGATATGCCAGACCTGCGAAAGGCGCATTCTCCTCGTTCAACGGCTCTGCTCCCGCGCCACCGACCTCATCACCAACACCGTCGACATCCGCCCGGTCCAAGTCTGGATCATCGACGACATCGCCCAACTCTTCACCGTTCTGTGGACCTTCTGGTGGTTCATCCACAGCTTGAGCTGCACCGACGACCTCCAGGGGATTAGCTTCCTCATTTACATTTAGCGGCACAGCTTTGACTTGTTTGCCATGGTAGAGTTCAGGAGTAGGAACTTGGCCAGCGGGTGGGCAGACGTAAACGCCGTAAAGAGCATGGGTTACATCATCAAGATAATTCACATTCAGACGATCATTAGGTTGAGCATGTGCTTGATCTTGACCTTCATCCTGATCAAATGACTGCCCTTCATCAAATGACTGCCCTTCATCAAATGACTGCCCTTCATCAAATGACTGAGCTTCATTTGCACAAACACCATCACCAAAATTGCTTTTAATACCCAGAATCTGGGTAGTCTCTTCTTGATTAATTTCTGCACCTGAAATTTCTGCTAATGCCTTAACGGCAACTAGCTGATCCTCACGATCTGATGGTTCTTCATCAACAGAACCATCACTTTCAGGCCATTCCACCAACGCCTGCGAAGAAGCGGCATCGATGCTGACGCTTGGCTGCGACTCAGTGGCCATCACAGAAAGCTGACACTCTGAATCAAACGATGCCGTGATGAGATTTTCTGTATTCGCCTTTATCTTAGAATCTTTCAGAATAACCTTCGAAAGAACAGCAGCTTCAACATCAGCTTGTGATGACTCTAGTGATGACTCCAAGCCTACATGTTCTTCACCAACATCGTGAACACCGAAAACTGATGAGAAGTGGTACTCCACCGGATTTTCTGTAACCTGGCACTCAACGGATGCTTTGCCAGAATCCACATCGCTTGAAATTTTCATAGATCCCTGATCTTCACTCTCAGCTTGACCATCACCGGATGAACTGATAGCACTCGTTGGGATACAATCTTCTTCTGACTGAACTTCTTCTTCACCGATGTCAATCAGATTTACATTGGCAAGGGCACCTTTGGCTCCGCAGTTTGAATCAGCTTCAAGTCCTTCTGCAGCACTCTGTGCAATGGCTTCAACATCAGTGTGCTGTTCTTGTATGACTAGACCAGATTCCACATTCAGTGGTTCCTCTGTGCTCTGGGTAAAAGGAGAAAATGGGAGTTCACCGGATCGCGCAAGCTCTTGGTGACCTAATTCTGGTCGCGCGTCGAGAGCAAAGTGCTGATGTTCGTGATGATGAAAGTTGACGATTTCTTGTTCCTCATCGATGTTCACAAAGTCAGAGCTGTAGGAGCTGCTCTATAACAAATACAAATAACACATAGACAATCAGTGTTGCGTTTATAGATAAAATAACTAAAGGTCAAACTGCATTAGTTCATGCAGATGAACATAAAATATCTAGTCATTTACTTAGCTTCTAGTGCCTTTTTAAATTTGAAATTTAAGAACAGCTAAATAAAATTGTATTCAACCAAAAACACTTATTTCTGACATCTTTGCGAGGGAGAAAGTTTTTTCTTTTCGTTTTTACCGTACGTCCTTTTCCTTCTTCTTTTTTTCATAAATTTTTTCCAGTTCTGGGGGAGTTTACAAAGGCATTCGAAGTGAAAACTTTCGCAACACTAAAATTGAGAGAAGCATCAGGACTCAGGAGTACAATGACTCTGTGCCACTTTACGAGTGCGAAGCATGAAAAGGGTTAAGAATTCATACTGATTGAGGCCTAGTTGTTCAATAGAGAGTTGTTCAAGAAAGAGTTTATATGATCTAGGATTACTTGAATAACTCTTCAATAATGGCAAGTTATTTGAATATATATAACTCTTCAATAATGGCAAGTTATTTGAATATCTCAAATCTAATTTGCAAGATCTGATCGGATAGTGACGTTATTTTTGTCTGTGATAATTTAAAATCAAATAACTCTCAATTGAACAACTGAGTCTGAATGTTCCATCAAATCACCACATGCAATTGTTCACATTGCATCAGAATATTGAATAGCACATGTATAACATAAGCCTATGGGAAGTACTGTAGGTCCTGCAATTCTAAATAAAAAACATCAGCCATGCTTGACTTACCTCCCCATCGCCAGGTTTCTCCAGCACAACCCAGTCAGATTCGGCGTCACTTAATCCCAAGGAATTACTGTCGTCGTCTGACATGTCGTCCAAATGTGAAAACTTCAACGAAACTCAACTTTGTCTTTCTGTTTCACTGTACAAGGCAGCACAATTGTATTAGCAACCAATCATTTAGCCAATCTCTAGCATACCGTATATAGGCCTAACTATCACGATGAAGCTAGCACCTTGAAGCAACAAAATGGCCATCGCAACGATTAAAACTACCACAACTAAGATTACAATTCTGCTACGTTACATTCTTATTCAATTATTACGGTATTTTTCTCATTTACTACAACATTGTCATTTAATTCTATAGTCATTACTATCATTCATTGAATCATTCATTTAATGAAGTTGATTATAGTAATTAAATTGGAAGGGATGGGCTGCAACACAGGGTATTTAACGGTATCTGCCTTCGATCAGCTTTATAAACAAATACAGCTGTGCTTTCAAAACGTCAATTTATAATCTATATAATTATTTATCACTGCAGCTCCATATTCTGAGGAAGAATACCGTAACGAAGCTACCGTAACTGAACTATTTAAATTAGAGATAGATTTGTTTTGTTTTTTGTAGTTTAGGGACCGTGTGTAGCACTAAAACTATATACAATCCGGTTCTGTGCAAGAGAAACGACACAGAACCGCTCCCCCTTCTTTTGTCGGGGAGCTCTGGGCTGCAAGCCAATTCTTTGTTAGAAATTAGAGATGGAGAGGCCTATCATACGAAAGCCAAAAATATCTAAAAATAGAATTGCAGGTATTCAACATAATCATCGCTGCCATGCTATGTAATGCAGAATCCAGGACATGACAGTACAAACTACTAGGCCAGCCAGTACATTCTGTCTAAAGTCACAAGTTCTATCGAGGGAATCAAAGTAAACAACTAGGCAAATTAGGCAAACAAAGAAATAAACAAAATGACGCAAACTGCAAAACGTAAACATCACAAACGATGTGGTAAACAATGATGTAAACAAATCTTGCGCCCTTGTAGATCAGTGTTACCAATCGTTAATAAAACTAAAATCGCGTATTTATAATGGTAAACCTAGTAATTTTTAATTTTTGCAGGCCTGTCATTCTGCTAGTCAGCAAGCTAAACTTGGCACTAGATACCGTTCTGTTGTGTTCGCTACTCGTGTGTTGTGCTGTTCTGTCGTAGTTCTCAGCATTATCAGCTTGTTGTTTGTTATGCAACATTTCGGTGATTTTACGTTAGGCTATCTGTTGACGTGTTCTTTGCTCATTGGATTTCGTACACCGATAGGCTTACTACGCACTTAACTGGCTTTTCCATCTCTTTCAACAACATTCATGTAGGCTACAAACCTTTGAACAGCGCTGGCTTGGTCTATAGCATATTATGCTTTCTACAGTAAGTGTGCCTATTGCTTTTTCTATAGGCCTATGGCTATGGCATAATTTAGTTTAGGCCCTATTTATATGCTACAGGTATTCCATGCATTGAATTGCGTGGCACATCTTCAATCGCCGTACTTTATGGGCAATTAGGTCTAGACTATGGCCTATAGGCTACGCACGGCCTATTAGGGTGCGAAAGAGATAGGTAGTTAGCTATAGGCCTACCAATGCAATTCAGATTTTGCCATGAGACATTGAATGCACTTGTCCTGTCCATATTGAATGGACGTCCGTATTGAATGGACGTCCATATTGAATGGACGTCCATATCGAATGGACGTCCGTATTGTCCAGTCTATATTGAATGGACGTCCATCTTGTCCCGTCCATATTGAATGGACGTCCATATTGAATGGACGTCCATATTGAATGGACGTCCATATTGAATGGACGTCCATCTTGTATTGTCCATACTGAATGGACGATCATTTCGTGCAAATTCCCAAATAACACTGGTCAAAAAAACATTAAATTTTAATTAGCAACAACCAAATCAAACAGCACAATGCACACACTCGCTATAACTTACGCTATTGTCTTATGTCTCTATGAACATGATGACTAATGAAATTTATGCTAGTTCTCGGATTACAGTAGCGGGCCCTAATGACAACGGACGATTATCCAATCGATGAATTACAACAGTTACTCTGTTCTACGCTCCAGTGGATGGTTAAGGACGCCTATCTACATGTACCAGCATACTTATCGTACATGTATTAATAAGGTCATTTTTTCTTAGGCTCATAGCCAATTGCCATTTTAAAGAAAAGTGCGTCTCAAAAAATACATTTACAATTTAATCGTATTGATATTTGGAGGGGAATTTTGAATGGAGTATAGAACATATCGTAGTTGTCAAATAGACAACGTGCAGCATGGGACTGAATTCAGTGTTTTTCATGCAATTTTGCTACTTACCATATTCAACCACATTTACGGACATTTTTTTTGGGTTTGCGGAAAATTTATTTTGAGGGCTGCCAACCATCAATTACATAATCCTGGGTCGTCAGAGGAGCACACAGAGATTTCATTCTACAGGGGGCAAGGAGGGCTATTTTGCCCTCTTTTCCCCATCAATTCCGAGTAAAATGAAAAAAAATTGACATTACCGTCATCGCTAAGAGAAAAATTGAGAATAATTAAAAGACCTAATTTTCTAAAGGTAGGCGATTGTCTCATCACCCATTCCTTGTAGATTCGTCACAGAGGGAAATGGAAGAAAACTCATGAGCAGCTTCTCTCTAAGAATATCAGGCAGTTGAGCAAAAATTGTTTTTCCTTCTCAGCAAAACTCACGCGCGCTGTAAGAGCAATCCGCATTGCGCTACAGGGCATTTTAAGTTTCGTTTTGGCTGAAATTCTGAATTTTTATCGTTCCACTTGGCTGCACTAATCTCCTCCCCTGCTGCGCTACTACAAGCGCTGAGCGCTTCACTGCATCACGTTCGAAGATGCGCTGTGGCACAGCCGCGCAGCAGGGGAAGTTCTACTTACAGATAAGAAAAGATGCACTCCCCCCACCAGCATGTCAAGTCAAGTTATCAATGTAAAAATAAGGAAAGTAAGCAAAATTAAAGCCATACATGCCAACGCTTAAGACAATCATCTCCACCTACCAGTAGCATTAATCACCAGCACGCCGAGCCAATTTCACAAAGAATTTAAACCCCCCCCCACCACTAAAAACTTCTAGCTTCCTCTCCTGCATTGCATCCTAAAGGAAACGCCGCTCAGGAGGGGTTGCGGTCGTATCCGTATCCGTCCTCGCTGTCCCGGATGGCCTGCAGGACGCGCTCCTGGTCGACGGACTCGAAGATGTGCGGCGTATTGATGAGGATCCCGATCGTGCCGCCGATCGTGATCGCGAGGAATAGGAATAACATGAGGCGATCCACGGCCGAGGCTACGTACCGCCAGTCGTCGAGAATCTGAGGGAATATACGCAGTGCTTGCGTTACGGGGGGCCCGGAGGGCCCGGTGACACCGGCAGCCCTTGTTGCCTTTGTCGCGACCCCCCTTGTTACGGCTGCTAAATATCTCATTAGATATTAATTGGGGTCTGGTGTCTAAATATCTCTCTGCTCTAGTTTTTGTTTTTAACACAGCTATAGTATACAGTAGTAGGCCTAACTTATTTATTAAAGCGCTCTCGTGACTCCCCTCCCTCCCCCTCCCGGTCGCGATTTCTTCTGCTAAGCCCCCTTGTTACTTCTTGGGTCCCCTTTGTTACTTCTTTGGCCCCCCTTTGTTACTTTGAGATCTTGCAACTTCTTGGGCCCCCGTTTTATTTCTGCTGGGCTCCCCTTGCTACTTTAGGATAGCTCGAGCATTGAATACAGGCGGTATACCGTCTAGATCGCTGTTTATGTCATGAGCACATTCAACACAATCTGTTTAGTCTAAACATGGGAAGGGGGACGTACCTCTAACATGTTGGGATTCCCCTACAATTAATAATCTGTGAAAATTTCGTATTTACTTTTTGTGTCTGCATTAATTTATTTCAAGAAAGTGTTAGAAACTAGCGATTCTGTCTAAGCTTAACTTTAGAAAAAGAACTTTTGTTAGATGGTTTTCGTTTTTCACAAAGCAATAAATGATGAGAAGTTTGATACCATGCAAGTATGATGATTGCAAGAACGGTGCCAAAATAATGATTCTGCAAAAAGTCTGATTGCTTCGATCGCTGCTTCCTCCGCCCCCCCTTACCCAATAGAATCACTGCTGGTTAGCCCTTATGCATGTTGCATCACAGTCACTGGAACCGATCGGAATCATAAAATAACAGTCCTATATCGCTGGTAAACCAAACATCAACATTCTCCAATAATCAGGAATCCTCCTTGCCTGATGCAGGCAAGGCTAAAACGTGACAGATCAGGCAATCTCACAAAAATTTGCAAAGAAAAAAGTAGGCTTCAGAACCAGCTAACATAGCTAGGTAACCAATGATTAAGTATGTTCACTCTGTAACTTTTATTCAATTGCATCAAACCTATATCGCTGGTACACCAAATATCAACATTCTCCAATACCAGGACCTGTGTGAAAACAGGCACATTAACATACAGGTAATAGACGTATAAAAGGCTGTTAGATAGTTAATTTTACTCTGCATGTAACTAAACACTATGACCTTTAAGCCTATATACTTTGTAAGGTACGATCGTTGATCATTGTAACAAAAGTCTATCTTGGCTTTTGAAATAGGTGAGTCATATAGGCTTAGACCACAATGGCACGTGAGGACAGATATAAGAGAGCCTCCATTTTTCGCCATTTGACCATCTGATGACAAAGCGTAACAGAATTAAGAAGAACTGAAAGAAGAAGACCTCAGAGAAGTCGTCCTCGTTGCGCAGATGTGCGGCGATGAAGCGGATCGCCTCCATGGC
The DNA here is from genome assembly GCA_034695025.1 of Chamaedrilus cognettii. Classification (NCBI taxonomy): domain Eukaryota; kingdom Metazoa; phylum Annelida; class Clitellata; order Enchytraeida; family Enchytraeidae; genus Chamaedrilus; species Chamaedrilus cognettii. The sequence continues at coordinate 3,646 of JAQIWG010002767.1, read as the reverse complement.
GCGGTGGGTCTCCCTTGTCAGGGGCAGGCCGAGGTCGTCACCCCCCTTGGCCCCCCCCTCGGTCCCCCCAGGAATGTCTGCCGCGCCCCCCGGCGGCGCCTCACCCCCACGCCCCCCGCCTCTTGAAAGAACAGCGTTGAAATAATTCAGTTCAAAAAATTTATCGGCTATATTATGAACTCTTTATTAAACTTAACATTTTTTAAGTCTTAAAACAATATCTAACATTAAGGATTGTTCATTATTACATAACGTCAAAGCTGTCCTTTTAACCCTACCCACCACCACAGCTGGATGTCAAAAATCAATTGAATACTACATACCGCTGCGGCGCTACTCCTCTGCCGCCCCTACTCCCCCGGTGCCCCTCTGCCCTGTCCCACCCACCGACCCCTCGGCCCCCGCCACTCCCCCGCTGCCCCTGCGCCCTGTCCCAGGCTACTCCTCGGCCCCCTTCACTCTCCCGCTGCCCCTCCGCCCTATCCCACCCCCCACTCAACATCTCCTCCTCGATCAACCTCTCCCGCCTCCCCTTGTCCACTTCCGCCGCCCGCTCATGTCGCAGCGTGTACGCCTTCTTGCCCAATCTCTCATCGTGCTGCGGCCTCTTCATCATAATCAACCTCGGGAGGTAGTTGATGAACACCACGCGCACCCACCGCGGCATCGGGTGTGAGCGAGGACTGCGGAAATTCCAGTTGATGATAAAGACGGTGATGAAGATGGTGAAGATGTTGATGATGAACGCAAAGAGGAGGTACTTTGAGATGAGCGGTACGGTATTGGAGGTCGCCGGAAGGATTTTTGAGACGAGAACGAGAAATACGACCAACGCGAGAAGGATGGAAATGCAGAGGGTCATCTTTTGGACACCGTCAGCGGGGAGGTAGAACACTGAGACGCTGAGAAAGGTGATGAGGACGCAGGGAACGATGAGGTTGATGGTGTAGAAGAGGGTCTTGCGGCGGATCGTGAGTGTGTAGCTCGCAATGGAGATCTTGTGGTTGTCGTCCCTGACCACAACGATGATGTCCGCCGGACAGGCCATCAGATCCCAGGACCCGCTGGGGGAGTAGTCCTGGATGTCGACCTTCTTCTTGTCCTCGTAGTAGCTCAGCACTACCTGCTCGCACAGACAGAGCGTAATTGAAGACAAATTAACAACTGGAAGTATTCTCCCAGAGGAAAGTTTTTTCTTCAGTTTTTGAGGCCATTCTAAATAGTGCCCTTGTATTTTGTACTAGGCTTACCCGAAAGAATGACTATTCATGACTTACATGGACAGGCCTATTGTCGCATTCCTTCAATTTTCTTGCGTACCTTTGACAAATCTACATCCCGTTTCCATCCTTGTCAAACGCATTTCGGTCAACGACACTTATTACAAAATATAGCATTAGAATGATACGTTAATAACATCAATAATACTAATATCGAAGCCGATTTCCTTTAGCGCCACTACAAGTCCAGGGACTGATCTAGGGGGCTTTACAATCCAAAGTATTCCTATCGACAAGTAATGAAACATCAAATACACTACACAGCAGCAACGTCACGGATATGACTGCGAAAAGAGTTCAGTCTTCAGTCTTCAGTCTTCAGTTAAGCAGTACGTTCACAACCAAATCTGTTCGTTATTCATGGTCTAGTTGCCAAAGTTTATGAAACAATTCAGTCAGCAAGTGAAAGAAAATTAGGCGTTCAATTATTGCTTGTCGTACGTAATTGCTTCAAGAAACTTAGGTCAGAGTTTTCCGTAAAGTGATAAAATTTTAATCCAAGATTAACATCTAAAAACCGATGACGCGGCGTTAAATTAGTCCTAGATTAGACCTTCAGTGCGCTGACTGGGTGTGACTACATCATGTCCTAGAATAAAATTTTAAGATTTGGTTGAAAAACCCAGCTTTAATACTTCTGTCTGTATATAGACGAAGGTATATTAGACATTCCATTTTTGCCTAATAGTTCTACATATTGTTTCAAAACACTTAACGCGATAGGCTATGCTAAGACACAACCTGCTCGCTGTTGAAGGTCCAAGAGCCAAAGTTCATGGAGCAGTTTTGCTCGTCAAAGGGAAAGTACTCAACGTCGATCTCGCAGGAGGACTTGTAGATGGCTGGCGGGATCCAAAGCACCTTTCCGCTGTCGTATATGACGACGTTTGGCTTGAACGACACTTCGTACTTCCCGTCGGCACTGCAGTGAAACACAGACAGTTTCGGACAATCCCATCGACAATGCTCCCGCTGCGCAGAGCGTATGCGACTGCGCAGAGATTTCAGAGACGCCGCGCACAAAAAATTGATATCATGGGCCGTAGACTTTAATTTTTTAATGGCCCTTTCAGCATCGGTTCAGCGGGACAAAGTAGCCCATTCAGTAGGGGTTCTGCGGGTCACTTCAAAAGTCACTTCAGCGCACTTTTGACTCGCAAGCAGCACTTTGAGAACCATTGTCCTACATCCAGATATACAAAATCGCATATTTTGTTACAGCATTCAAAGTTAATGAAGACTTTAAAAAATGGCCTAAAATGAAGTTTTGATAAATTTCATTATGTACTAGTGATATTTAATGCTAGTTTTAAGCGTCTATAGTCTTTACATCAATATTGAAAGGCTTACTTATTAAACAGGACAATATCCGGCTTCCATACTTTCTCCGATTGAATGCGAATAACGGTAATGCCCCCATATTCGGCAGGATCCCAAAAGAGCTGATAGTCCTGCCAGACCTACAGTGCCATAATCAATATCAGAGTAACACCTACAGTATACGTTACAACATCACTAGCAACTGTGTTTTGTCTTATAAGCTGCATAGTGTGATTGCAGCAAAATAAAATTCATGATAATATGACTTGTAAGTGTTTTCTAACTTTAAGTATTTATAGCATGGTTCCTGAACGAAAATAACCGAATCGTTTTATAGGCTGTAGAAACTATAAATAAATAAGTTAACAACGAAATAGCGTTTAAAAAAAACCAATGATAGACCTAACTTCTCTGGTTCATAATTATAGAATGTTTATGCTGAAAGCACGATGGAAACTTTTAGATAGCTAGCCTGCCGTATTGCAAGTCTTCTTCAAAAGGATCGTCTGATATGGGTAATAAGAATAATTGGTATCTTACCATACGCAGCCACACATTGCTCTTCAATATTTGATTTCTCTCATCCTGAAATTTTACAAAATAGTCGCAAGTACCGAACCAGTTCCGAAAGAACTAGATATTATGCTAGATATGGTTACGCTGAGTGAGTATAGGACATAAACAAGTCATAGGCAGTAATATTATGAAGATTCACGGTGATTTTTAAAAAAGACACAAAACACATGGCTGTAACTCGGTTCAAATTTATGTTAACTGATTTTAATCATTTTTTCACTGCCATATAGCCAACTAAATTTGCAACAAAATGTACACTATATTTGTATATTTGTATATTTGCATATTTGTATATTTGTATATTTGTATATTTGTATATATGTATATATGTATATTTGTATATTTGTATATTTGTATATTTGTATATATGTATATATGTATATTTGTATATTTGTACATTTGTATATTTGTATATTTGTATATTTGTATATTTGTATATTTGTATATTTGTATATTTGTATATTTGTACC
>JAQIWG010002766.1:0-19498 GCA_034695025.1 Chamaedrilus cognettii | reverse complement strand
CCGAGGCAACGTCTGACTGTAACGTCTCATAAAAATTCATTGTAGTGCTCCCCCCCATTCAAACTGCAGGCTACTTCAGTTAAACTTACACCAAAAGGGGGGGGGGTGCTGAAACAACTTTTCCAGCGGCAAAGTTACCATCTAAAAATTAATGTTTTTATTCACCCAGTAATCTTCACAAATACTTTTCGTGAGCTAAAACGTTTAAATGTTAAAAGAGCACCTTTACCGTGCTAAACACACACAATTCCCTTTTCATCCTCTGGCGCTCCTCCTTAGGAGCTTTTCGCCCGAAGCAACCGCCATATGCACCCCCCCTCCAGCCCCTCTCGCTACGCCGCTGGACGAAACCCCAAAGGGACTCTAAATGTAACTTTGGTCTGAATCTTCATCTCTGACAGCTCGCATTGAAAACCTTTAATCTGCATTATCGTCGATCATGCGTGGCTGTGTTGGTTCTTGCATCGGACACCTCTTTATTTTGATAGAACCGTTTGGCTTCCCAAAAATGAGGACAATTTTCGTTTACATCTGCAACCCGCAAAAATATTAGGGCCCTCACTTTTAATATGATGGGGCCAGCGGGCCCGCGGGGCCCCCGCTGGATTGCTTAGCCCCTCACTGATCAAAATGACCAAGCATGGCCTGCAAAATTTAGGTTTCAACTGAATTGGAGCATGGTGTTCTATTTTTTTGTAAACAGACCTACGTAAGCAAGCGTAAGTCTACTAAAGTTATGTTTTCAACAGTTGTATTGGGCTACTTACTGTTTCATTTATTACGTAAGCAGATGTGGTTATAGTCTACCGTGCTTCTATCGCCCGTAGTCCATATGACGCTGAGCCACAGGTAGGTTGTCAGTGTTTCATAATTCATCAAAAGACACCAAAAATTCAACAGGGCAGTAGCGGTTTTACATGGACCACAAATGAGGCCATGCCTCCCCAATTCAGGTAACTATATATACACTACCTTCAGATATACGGGGTGCGCCATAAAAACGGTGCCCATAGCGATATAGCAATGACTTTGCCGATGCTTAACATTTATGATCAATTTTTTCAGGGTATGTAGCTGAAATAATTTGCCACAGACCCTAAAACTTGGAACGATAAATATCTATCCGTTCAGCAGTTATAAATTGTTTTTGAAAAGGTTATAAAATAATTTTGACCAACATTAGGAAGCCTCTACAAAGGACGGTTTGAGTCTGTCGCTCTTATCGTTTGACACGTAATGCCCAGACCGAAATCTGCCTTTTAATAGTTTGCAGACGGAGATTTGGACTTAACAATTACTAGGCTAACAAACCAAACCGACGACGAAGGCGATACTGATAGTCGATAACTCAGCTCGAAGCGCGCTGGGTTAATTGGCTTGCTGCAAAAATCGATCGTAATGCCTAGCTTCGGAAAATGCTTTCTCTTCCGCTAATGGCTTTAGCTGTGATCTTTTGGTGGTGCAATTTTTAAGCCTAGACCACTCTTCAACGTAGTAAAGCAAATTTAGGTCCGGGACTTTGATAGTCAAGCGCTAAGAACGACAGATGTCAAAGCGTTCTTGGTATAGGCTTCCATTATGTTGGTTAAAACGGTTGTTTGACTTTTCGAACAAGTTTCGTAACTTTTGAACTCATGCATATATACTGTTTAAATTCTGGAGTCTGTGGCCAATTATATCAACTATGTAGTGCATACCCTGAAATAACTGATTATAAATGTCAAGCATAGGCAAGGGGCACCTTTTTATGGCGCACCCTGTAAGCAGGATTAATAAAGAACATCTTGCGCAATAGCATGATAGTGAAACGAAAATCTGTGACTCATGTTTCAAAATTTTCGCTTTTAAAGTCGAAATTTTGCAGAAGAGTTGAGTTTTTTACATCGCATGCTTAAGCCTACACTTCAGGTCCGAGTCCAAATAAAAGACAATTAACGTCCCTTTTTGCCCTTCATACGGGACACAGGACAAACGGTCACAAAGAAGGAACATTGCTTTAAATAGTGGATGTCTGACAACTCCAGACCACGGATGCGTCAATGCCTTGGTCAGCAACTTAGAAAAATAATTATGACGAAGCGTTGTGGCCGCGTTCTCTATGTCGCGGGTCACAGATGATGAGTGCGACAGCGCGTCGGTTCGAAGCTCGGCCGCGGCAACGATTTGAGTCGCTTCGTGCACCCTTGGCAGTTTAAATTCGTCAGCCACAAGTGTTCCTACGATGCCTACCAGTCTACGGTGAAATCACCATCAGCGAGCATCCGCTGGTTCAATCACCTCCCCCGTAAGGGGCGCAAAACTAAAAATGTAGGCATAGATAGTAATATAATGTATTATAAGCCTACTGCGAAAAATGTAATTTTAGGCTAAAATCAGTTTGCGGGAAGCATGCATTCCTGCGTGATTGGCGAGCATTAGCGGTTCCAGCAGTCCAAAACCGAGGGATGGGGGGGAAAGGGAGGGGCTCGAGAGGACTTAAGCCTCCCCCCCAGTTTTGAAAAGACTCATGCCCCCCCCCAAGAAAATTACTTGCCTATATAAATTTAATTTTTGCCATTGTCAAATCCAATCAATCACAAGGGCGGGCTTAGAGAAATTTTATAACAGGGGGGGCCTTGACGGGGCTTAGTTTAATTTCAACTGGGAGGGGCTAAAACGTAAACAGGGGGTCCCGGCCCCACAAACCCCCCTTTTAAAAGTATTTAAGATCCCCCCCGGTTTGAGAGGATTTAAGTTCCCCCGAGAGAATCACTTGTCCATATAGATTAAATTTTTGCCGTTGCCAAACCCAATATATCAATAGGGCGGGTTTAGAGAAATTTTACTTAACAAAACAGGGGGGGGCTTGAAGGGGCTTAGTTTAAATTTAAATGGGGGGGTAAAAATAAAACAGGGGGCCCCGGCCCCACAAAACCCACTTTAACCCACACTAAAAGTTTTTAGTGATTTCGGTATCGGCACTGTAGTGCAGAGCGCAAAGTGCAATAAGCTAAAGACTAGGGCCTCATTTGTGTCGAAGTGGATTCCGCTCCGCGGTTGTGAAATTTTCTGAGTGATTAAAAACTTCTGTTGCCGTACCCTCCCCGCTCTTAAGTTTTATAAATCTCCATGAACGTCCATAACCTCTTAGGCTATTTTATGATTTAAGGGATCAACGAGTTGCCGAAGGAACTAATAGTCCAAGGGACCCCCCTTTGAAACAATTTTATCGAGCACTACGAATTTTTATGGAGGCTGCCGTCTTTAAAGAAGAGTGAGGGGAGGCGATATGCCTTTTAGTATCGACTATTGACATTTCGGTGACCGGCTCTGATAAATCACAACGGTTGTGATAAACAGACAGTCAGCGGATGGACATGTTATCTATCCCGGTTTCAGTTTCACATTCCGGATTTTGGACTTCCTGACATTCCGGAAGTCTGGACATTTACACTTCTTACAGTTTCGTGGAGCTGATGCGTCCATAGTAGACCACGGCACCGCCACTTAGCACCATCTGACACACATGGTATTGTATTCAACGCTGCGCTTAGAGCCAGTGGCGGTGCCATAAACATTGTTCAAGATAGGACAGTGGACAAGATAAGACAAGTTGGCGGAACGCATGAGAGCGGGCGCTAAGACAGAGCTGGAAATACATACCATTTTTTATGAAATAAGATTCATTTTGTTAAATTGAGTATTGAGTGATTTATACATGTACGTGTCCCAGTCTATAAGCCTAATCTTATCTATAAGCTTGACATGATTTTATGAAATCTATTACAGTATATGAAGGCTGTTGTCTCAACAAAATTTTCGTCACATCAACATTTTATTTGAAAAATGTTAACGTGAATGAAAATTGATAACATAAGAAATGTCAGCTTAACTTGAAGAAAATGTCGGCCTATTTCTAAACTTTTCGATACATTTGTTACTGCGAAATGTAAGCTGAATTTAAAAGCTAATTAAAATGTCTAACTGTGGGATTCAAGAATGTGGTTTAACGCTCGCCGTGGCGATGAACTCTGAAGATCAACCTCGCGGACAATTTAACCGCCAATTTTCAATTTTCTGTCTTTCATAGACGCTGATTAACGTCATAGGGATATAAACTGCCTGATTTTCCTCCCGAAAAACTCCAATATTTCAATCGGTCAACTTTGGGCGTTTAAGCAAAGATAAACCTCCGTCCCCCTATGATTTCCTGTTAATGCTCACTTTTGCTGACGTTGCCATGGCAGCAATAATGAACATGCAAAAAAACTAGTTAGAATGAAGTATCAATACATAACTAATAAAAACGCACAAAACAGCGTCAATGCAGATGCATATCAATTTCTAAATACATGTTATGTAATACAACGAAATAAATTGAAGCGTATTAGACGGACCCATCGAGGGTTGTGCTTTTTATTTGAGGACAATTCAACTCACGCCAGGGTTTTTTTTATCACCCATGGCATCCTAAAATTCATTACCTACATTACATACCTACGATTCAAGCAAATGATTTTTTTCCATCTCCGTTTGCATTACATATTTTTGGTGCGTTACAAGTGCAATATACATACACACATACATAGCATATAAGCTATCCTATACCGTTTGACCCGAGATGTGTGAAAAACTTTAATTTTACTCCTCAATGTTAGCAATAGCAGGCGAAATGCATCGGCAATGTTAGATCGGGTATTATAATATTGGATTTAAAACCGTAAGGATAGGCTACATGATTATTGCAACTCATTATTAGTAGCCTACATGCACATGTCGGCCAATATAATAGTCGCAAATTGGACTATGCATTTTGACTCCAAGCAAAGGTGCCGGACCATTGACGTGCCGAGATGGGTGCCCGCAGTGATCGGCCTGAGACAGACACTGCCTGCATCCCTTTAAACGCAGGCCTTTGAAATATTTTCGCATTCTTTTTGTTCAATGCAATTTTTTACATTTATTGGTAAAATTCAATTATTAATTGAGGCCTAAAGAGTAATTCGTGGCTAGCTAGGTTACAGCAGAGGACGACCAATCAGCACAGTAGTTAGCCGCCATTTGTTTAACTTGACTATTCTAATCTCTGATTGGTCGTGGATGATGCCATATCTATTAATACACAGCTGTCAGCTGCTGTCGAAAATGAACTTAGCGATAAGTCAATCGGGCGCGTTTTGGCCTTCGTGAGGGAGATTTTTTCCACTGGCAGCTTAAACCTTTTTGGGAGGATAGTCTAAACCGTTGGTTTATCGAAAAGATTAACAGAGACAGTGATGACTTTGAATCCCGCCCTTAGATTTTAAACTTATTCTACTTCTATTTCTAATTTGGACATAAATGCAAACTTCTTACTGAGGCTCAATTGTCGTTGAATTATGCGCAACGTTAGCGAGATTCAATAACCACGACGAGTGATTATAAATCATTGTATCAATCCATGGTCTAACAGTTGCTCAAATGCGTGCTAAATATCGCCCACACATCCCTGGACCGTTCGGAATTTCGCCCCCGTCTTAAATATTAATGGCAGACGGGGGCGACTTTTCGGTCGTTAGATAAATCGCCACCCTCATTAACGTGTATGGCGGGGGCGACTTTTTGAGCGCTCGAAAAATGTCCCCCTTCTATTATTTTAGGGGGGCGAATCTACAGTATTTCGTGACACCGGCAAATCGGAGGACAGACTGAATTGTTCAATGCCCTTCCCCCCAAAAATTGTGGAGGGGCAAAGCCCCCTCCCGCAAAACGGTAGGCTACTTGCATCCCCATGGCTTTTGAAGATTAATTTTAAAATTGTAAGTGTACAATCAATGTTTATTCGCTCGCTGCACCAGTAAAATATGGGCGATAGGCGCAGCCTTTCAGCCTATACAGCAATTTGCTTCCTGTCCAAGTTAATATTACATGTAAGAAAAAAGTGTAACTTTGTGCCAATAAACGGCCTGCAGCGTCAATGACAACAAAGCGCGTTTTTAACACAGGATTTTATTTCCTGTTTGTCAACTTTGAGAACAGGTAGAGCCAATCTGTTTAGCCGAATCGGAGGACGATAAATTGTTTTGTGAGCGAAGTCAGTGAGTGTGTTTGGCGCAAATCTGCGTCAAGGAAAGCGAGGTAACAAATTTGAATGGAAACAATTAAATTTCACTCCAAACAGCAAAACTACACCGGGTTATCATCGCCCTAACTTGACTGCAGTCGATAACTATTGATAGCGTGAGTCACGTCCGACAATGATCAACACGTTACACCAGTGGCGTAGCGTCGAGGGGGATAGGGGGGCCTTGGAATCTCCCGCCGTTCAAAAAAAATGGGGGGCCGGGGGGGGGGGGTACCCTTACGAATACCTGTTTTCGCGCCCTGCTTCTGCCCTTAATCCTCAATACAAATGCATTGTATTAAATGCTACACTGTGCGTAGTTTTCCCCATTGTCATATAAAAGCCCGAGCAATGACTAGTATGCTTTACGTAATTGATTTTAAACATGGAACGTCAGTAACCGTATAGTCTGTAAAACAGTAAGCAGGGTGCATTTGTTCTATTCATATGCGGAGCAATGTCCCCTAGAAATGCTATGCAACATGTAGATGCTAAAAATTGATAAATTTATAGCCGAAATAGCATCGCAAGAAGCGGTCATCTCTCTAAGGACTTTCAGTAACGATATTTTTCAAAATAATCACATGGGACAAAATAACATGCAAAGTAGCCTTCTATTGATGCTTAACATCATGCACAGAAATCGAAGCCATTGTGTTATGTCACAATCTGTGACCACCCTAGGATCACCCCTTGATTCTAATTTGATTTACACCCCTAATTTGACTTGTTGTATGTGGCTGTAATGACTGGTAGTATGATTGAGAGCCAAGGTTCAGTTTGTTTGAATGACTGAGTTCTAGCCTAACTAGCCGGGTGCTGGGTATGGGCCGTGGACTGGAGGTAACGGAGGGGGTAGTTTGAAGTGGTAGGTAGTTAGTCGGGAACGGAGCGTGGAGAGGAGAGATCGACTGCTAGTGGACGCGTGTGACGAGCGTGTTGTGACGAGCGTGTTGTGACGAGCGTGTTGTGACGAGCGTGTTGTGACGAGCGTGTTGTGACGAACATGGTGTGAAGCACGAGGTGGTAATGTTGTATCGTTCCGGAGAGTGAATGAACGTTTGTTGAGTGAACGAAGGTTTGCTGAGTGACTGAAGGTTTGTTGTGTGAAGGAAGGTGAGTGCTGGTGCGTGTAACGAGTGGTGAATGGTGTTGTAGCGAGTGAGGTTCATGTTGGTTTAGTATTTTGCTTTCTTTCTATTCTATGCTGGTTTTCTTTATTTCTTTGTGTAAATATTGTATATAGTTTGTATATGTTTCGTACTGCTTTGCATATTAATACTGCTAATTGTTGAAGCAGTTCGTTTCAAGCTTTGATTTATAATTTCTTTAGTATTAGGATTCGTTAGGCTGTTAAATTCCTAAAGGGGCGGAGTGGGGAAAGAAGTATAGCAATAGGCCGATATAGGCAATAAATGTGATGGGATTTAAATAGGAATTTATGTCCCGTAAATCCGTCACATGTTAGTTGATATAGAATAAGATGGGCTATAGTAAATACCATTAGAAGCACTCAAATTCATGCTAAACTAAGCTAAACTTAACCAACTGCTCCATTGCATTTTTTTTGGTTGTGGACAAAAAGTGTGCTCCGTGGGCACCCTAAAGCAAGAACTTGATGCACAATATGCAATAAGAAATAAACGTTTACAGCAGTGGAGGCAGACAGGGCGCTCTGGCTACCAGTCCCAGCACGATGGGCTGTTCTGTTTGCATAAAGACGGAGAGAAGAATTCGAATCAATGCGACAGGCCAGAACAAAACGACGGCAAGTGGCAGGCCCCAGTACCGTCGTCCTTGAAAAATTGCTTAAAAAGACAGATAAAACAACTTAACAGTTAGACTACCGCGCCGAAGTAAAGTACCATTACGATACGGTACGGTACGGGGATACGGATACGGATTACTGTTAGGTTTTCTCCGAAATTCAAGTTGCGATCGGCCCTGATCACGCCGACAAACAACGGCCAAAGTAGTCTATATTATTCACCTCTTGTACATATGAGCGGAATTTCGTCATTAATCTTTCAAAGGCTTTCGATACCGTGCCACATCGAAAACGTTTACCGGAGCTGGCAGAAATTGAATATGGGTTTCATGACTTGAAGCAGTTTCGCAGCTATCTCACAGAACAGTACCATCTGTTACAGTACACAGCGGCCCGAAGCGACTCCCTGGAGGAATGTGACAAAAGAACCGGGATGTTTCTTACATAGACGTTGAACAGCATCGATGAGAGGCTGCTAGCTTGTGGTACTCCACCACAATATAGCAGTCTCTCACCGCGGCTGCTCAACATCTACATAAATGGGAGAGATAGCCTGGCACAGAGCACCACTGACAGACTGCAGTTTGGAGACGACATCACACACTCATGTTCAAACCATTCATTGGATGCTGTGGCGGATCAGCTCGCCTAAGCCTTTAATATGATCAACGAGTTTAGCAGTTCGCATCAACTAATCATCAATGCAATCAAGACATAATTTATTTGCGTCATGTCACGAGATTAGGGTAAAATTTAGGTTAAGATTGTGGTTTGGATATACTTTTTAATTAGCCTATAATGAAATTTGACGAATCTGCCAAACAAGACATATTTTTGGTGCTTACAAGTGTTTAGAATATTTTTGTTTCCAAGTGCAACATACATACATACACATACAAAGCTTGATTCATGGATCAAGCAAGCAAACTGTCCTACGTCAAGTGCACGCGAACAAAGAGAACATTTTGAACATCAGCTGTGACTAAATTAAAGAACCGCTTATTAGCCACTTAACTGTGAGCACACAACACATAGCCTACCAACTAATGTAAAAACTTAATTTTGACAGCGATTTTCTTCAAATGCGCAATATTTTGAGACAAATAAATTTATGTCTTCAAATTTTAACACTGGCGTTACCATGGCTGCAGCTGTTGCATGCAAGATTTCAGATCAATGTCCTAATTTTTGACCGAGTTATGATAACGTCTCGAGTGTTTTCACTTTCATCGGGACACGGTGTATAATGGTGTAACTTTGTTTAATTGTTCATTAGCCCCAACTTATGTTCTCATTTTTTTATATCCTACATGGCTAAATCCTGCAAAACAGTAAAGAGATTTTATTTAAAATTATCAAGTATACAAAATTTGATGTAAATGTATTGACATTTACATATTCTATATTTAGAAAAATTTGTATTTAATTAGCTATACATCGACTACATAAATATTATCTCGATTCACAATCGAATTCGTATAAAACACTAAAAATCTAAAATAATATAAAATTCTAAATCGTGCTGAAATATATATATATTTTAAAGTGCCAAAATTAAGCACTATATTGAAGTAACATATAAATGCAAAATGACAGCAGAAACCTATAATCTCCTTCTTAAAAAAACTCTGTGCCTGGACACATGACGTGTCACGGTCTGTGGCGTAGACCCCTAAATAAAGTTTAATCAAGCGACTGAGGTTTTTTTGCTATATCTCGCTGAAATATGATCCCAATATGAAATATGAAAATATGAAACCAATTGACAGCGTTCCATATTAAAGCGTTCCACAATAACCTTCTGTGGTTTTTAATTTCTGTCGAAATCAGCCGTATTGCTGAGCGGACACGTCTAAGCAAGCCTTAGCGTGCTTATGCACGCCCAGGCACGCCCAGGCGTATATATAGACACCTAGGCACGCGTATAGACACACTCGCCGCGAATGCGACGAGCGAGCTGGATGCCCTCTAGAGTGACGGTGACGCGCTTGGAGCTGATGCTGCTCAGATCTGTGTATTTGAAGGGCTGGACGACGGGACCCCGTTGTCCAGAGATCGTAGGTGGATCTCGCTCCCCGTCTGCGTACAACACCAGCCTCCAATCTTTGCATCAAATTTAAAATTAGCCACAAGCCAGCAGGAGAGGGACAAGGGGAGACTGCTAGCTTTTTCAAAGAAGATCAAGGCCGGTGTTTGGGCCCCCCGCACCTCCCGGCCCGGGGGGGATCTATGGCTCTGGGGGGAGGGGGGAGTCCCACTGGGGAGCAAAGTTGTCAATTTGACAGTAATTTTACGCAAAAGTCATGTTTATAAGTTTGGAGAGAAATGTTGGGGGGGCCCACTGGGGGCCCATGGGGGACCCATTGGAACATAAAAGAAAAAATAGAGTTCGGGGAGGGAAAATGAACAAAAGTGGACCTGGGTAAATTTTGGTGCTTGCGACTTTCTAACTCATAACGCACAGGGGGCCCACCAGCATATTTTCACACAGCATTCCGTAACGCCGGTTCTGAAGAAGATTCATATGCCCTCAAAAGCGAGTGGTCCGGCCAATCGGACAGACTGTAGAGAATAAACACTTGGGGTCGCGCAAATTTCTTCTCTACATAATTAGTTTATCTGCAAAATCGTGCATTGTGTTTGATTACTCATATGAATGCTAATTTTAGATCGTCTTGTGATATATTATTTGCCCGCTCTTGACTGCTAAAGCAATGTGACATTGTGAAATTTCAAACTGCTCAATTCATGTTTGAAGTAATAAATCAACTTTTTTCACTGCCATGTATGAGATCTGTTCCTGTGTCAGATAACAGGCGTCCACACGATACTCGTAAAAAAACTATTTCAATATTGAAGGGTGTCGCACGATTATTCGCGAGAACAGTGTTAACATTACTGGATCTAAATTATGGGATTCTCTCCTGTCCATGTTCAAGGTGCGGTCTGCCTCTGCTCGCTCAAGCCATTTTGGATTAATTTCTTCGTAGGTTTTTACACTAGTACAAACCCTATATGATTTTTTGTGTAGGGTGTATAATCTAGGCTTCAATTTTTTTGTGTTTCTTGCTAAATTGAGTTTTTTTGCATCATTTTGCACTATGTCTTGGTTATAATTAAACGTGTTATTACGAAATTTTCTAGTTTTGCTTCTGTGATACGTGGTGCTTTTTTTTCTTGGTTATATTTATTTTTTATTCGCGCAACATACAACTGCGCTGGTAAATTGTGCCACAATAAGGGCAGGAAAACACCTGTCTAAGGCTGCCTCAGGGAACTCGGTTCTCTCTTAGCCTGCCCGTATTGCTTCATGTATTAGGCCAACTATTGTTCGTTTGAAACTGCTTTTCTGTTTGTAAAGCAATAGACTATGAAAAATATATAGCGAATAATTTTACGTCAAGCTGCCATAGCAAAATCATCAAATGAATTATTATTTTTTCCTCATTTGCATCACTTCAATGTACAGCAGCACATGTCCAACTATAAACAAACAAATTGTGAAATGACACCAGAGCGCCAAAAAAGGGACTCAGCGTCCCTGTATGAGTAAACTCTATGACATCCTAGCAGTACTATATTTCTTAAGTCATGGGAAAATCAAAAAAACCAGCATAGAAAAAAGAACTGTTCGAGAAGAGCGTGCAAAAATTCAAATAAATTAAATGAATCGGTAAGCATTGAGTTTATGAATATGATAGCCTACACAAAATCTAGACAATGCTATCAGAGAGAATACGAATTATACTCTGACACAAAACCAAATCAAATCAGCCAGAACCTATAGAGTCACCAAGACGTCACAAGCCACATGCAGCTATAACAAATCAAGTTCATTCAATATTAATAAAAGAGTTTAGAAACTGGTTTCATTCTCGTTCATGATCGTAATAGACCTCGGAATGGCTGAAAAGACCGTGCAAGATATTAGACTAGTGATACAATGTGATTCTATGCGTACCGCTGACAGCCAGGGGCTTTGGTGTTTTCAATTGCCACTCAATTTACTCCATGTCAATAGATCTATAACGACCGTTTGATTAATTTCATGGCCTTGGTATATTTCTTCACATGTTTGATAACACTCTTATCTCAAATAGAACATGGCCGATCGATAAATAAATGCATTAAATGCAAGCCCGTGTTGACAAACAACGTCCTATAGATCATCGAAGGCAGGAATTTATCTAGCACCCCTTACACCTCCCAATGCCCCCCCCCCCCCCAGTTTTTGAGGTTTCCCACCGAAAATTTGATTTGGAACACTCCCTGATATCGGGGTGTATATGACTCCCCCCGCTTGTGAGTTCTAGAGTTTGGACTGGTGAATTTGGATACACTTTTCGGAACAGACAGAGGAGGTGAGACTACAACCCTCTTGAAGGTCTACATTGCCCCCCCCCCCATTTATAAAAGATCTTGAATAAATCACTGATCGATGGGAGCATTCACACAGTGTGCGCCGTGAGATTTGACATGACTGCACGCACGCCTGCGGCGTTCTCCGTGGATGGCTTAGTAGTACTTGCGAACTATCTCCAGGCAGATTTGTCTCAACTGAATCAAGATATTTTGATCGTTAGGATGGGAAAAAAATTAAACAGCTACTTCATTCATGAAGTCTAGTCCTTTTTCCACATTTATTACTTCAGGACAAAATACAAGTGCACATATAAACGAGTCGCATAAGAGGTAACGAAGTAGTATAAAAAGAGAAAAGTAACCCCGAGATGGCTTCCGCCTATACCTAACCCCTACAGCTCAATTATGAAACCATTCGTAAGTGTGGCAGAATCAAACGTAGCTAGACAGAAGTAAAATAAACGTCTGCCCCGGACATGACATTAAACTGTGTCCGACAGCCCTGCCCCTGCTGCAACCATTGGGCAGAACGAAGCGTTGTGGCCGAGCGGTTTAAGACGCTGCGTGCGGCAGTAACTGTTGTCGATTCGAATCCCGGAGCGGCAAAGATTTTGAGTCACTTCGTGCACCCTTTGGCAAGGGTGGTTTCAATTTATCAACTACAAGTGTTCCCACGGATGTCAATCAGTCTACGGTGCAACCTCCACCAGCGACCATCAGCTGGTGCAATGGGGCATCACCTTTCCCCCGCAAGGGGCAGACGCAACAACAGCATAAACAGCTTTTAACATTCTTTCTTAAAAAATGATCAGCACAACTTGATTGATCGTCGGTGCAGATTTCATTGACATAGACCCATATTTGTCAAATTAAAAAAGTTTTTAAAAATAATAATAAGAAGAAGAAAGAAAGTCAAACAAAGTAATAAAAACATCAACTTGAGAATGGGATATGGTCGAACAGCGGCGGATGCGTATATTTGAATCACAGTGTATGCAAATGAGCCAAATACAGTGCTATTCAAAAGACGGCCCGTGAACCTCATCCGGCCCGCAGAGGGCTATCATGTGGCCCCTGAAGGCGGTCCACGAAAAAGAGTTGAAGCATATTTTTGATTCATTAGCTAAATAGGCTAACGTATAACATATGTATTGTGTTTATCAACCATTAAGTATTTATCAACCATTTATATTAAATTTACTTTAAATCATGGCCCACTACTAATTCAATATCATATACTTGCATATTCAACATAGTAAACATTAAAAATGTTAATTATATTTTAGATCTGTTCTATCAGTTGTGCGGTGTCTTTGCTAATTGCTATTGTGTAGTCCGCTGACTTATAAGTCGGGTGCTATATATACTATATTATAGTGACCATTATGCGGTGGTTTTTAGCCAATTTTTTATCTCCAGTGCATTGTACTTTTGTCGTGCTGTTTATTTGTGATGCAAAATAAAGTCAAATATATGTAAATAAAAATTAATATATAAAACATAATCATCAATCATATGTAGTTTATTTCGCCGTCCGGAACATAATATGGCTCCGGACCCGGAAGCTTTTTTCGAATTTCCTTTTGGCCCTCAAAATAATTTAATTAGTCGAAAACCTCTGGCAAAAATGCCTGCAGAGCTGAGATAGCCGCGCTCTGAAAGCGCAAATCCGGGTACATGTATTCCGTTATCTCGCGGACGAGACGCTGGAAGGACAGCGTGCTGATGAGCCGCTCGCGACCCGACTGGAACGGACGGATGTCGCGCAGAGCAGCGAGGTTTGGTCTGAAGCGTGAGGACTTCAACGCGCCATCGGTGGTTCTGGGAGCGCTGCCTCCGGTCGACTTGCGGGGAATGGTCTTCGCGCGCGCCATCTCCACTTAGGACTACGTTGCAGATTTCTCTCCTAAAAGAGGATGAAAAAAATGATTGATCTAGCAGTTATCTCAATTGTTTTAAATGGTGCACGGAATCCAAGACATTTAAGACTAGAATTGCAATATTAAAGAGATTAGACAAAGCAAGTTAGTAGGCTACTAAACAGTGCTATTCTCGGCGGATAAAATGCTAAACAATGTTCTCATCAATCATTTGGGTTCATTTTTTTTTCTCCAAATTTAGTCTTACGACAGCCAACAAATTGCTCAACAATTGTAAATCCTGCCTAGAATTGACAATCTGCAATTAGAGTTGAGTCAAAAGTTTCAAGAATCTTCATAAAACTAAAACTCAACGGATGCTCGATGTCTCAAACAAGCGAATAATATAAAGTTATTTTAGCAATCCTGCGTAGACCAGTAGACTATTACGTTGAAATCCTGCAGATATCAGCAATACTGTTTATAATCCATAGACGGCAGGGCATAGGCTATAGCATCTGGCTCATTAGGACAATACGATCGACGCTTGTCATCAATTAACGGTCAAAAGATCATCGACAAGCATCGCATGTACCTTGCATCAAGGTCATATTATCTCTTCTGCATCGCATAGGTGCATGACACTTTGATAATTAAAATCCACTGCATCTTAGGCTACGTCAAGCTACCTCATAAACACCAAGTGTTCGCCAAAATACTTCAATGCGTTGTATGAACCAGCCGAACCGCAAGACGCAAACGGTGATTGAAAATCAACCGCGAATTTTGCAAAAAGTTTTCTCAGTCCGTAACCTGGATATCTGTGCTCAACTTTGCATCGGAAGACTAACAGCGATATGTTTATTAATAAAAGTAAAAAAAACTTTTAAGAAACTGCTTGTTATTAGCCTGTATGGTACAACTAATAAAAATTATTCTACATGTATGAAAATTAAACACTTTCAAATTGTAGTCATACGCCTCTCGTTGATGCACAGCTAGACATTAGCAGATAATCAAACTGTTGCCTAAATTAAAGCGCCTAATGACATGAATTAACAATGAAAGTATTCTATTTTGTACAAAATGCTGCATTTCTGTCGCCATTCTGTTCCAAATTTCATTGTCTTTGCTGTTGCATAAACTCCTCTCCATAAACTCTGCAGTCTTCAGCTCGGGCACCGGCTTACGCAAAGCATTTTCCACTATTTACATTTATTTTATCTCGCGGTTTGATGTCATCAGTATTCCTGATGTAATTCACTCACAGTGGATTACATCAACCATTAACAATGCCTATTTGATAAATTCAAGGCGTGTAGTATGCAATTATCATAGTCTATGCATGCAAACAACCTATCCAGATGATGTACCCTCAACTGACCCTGGATGCGATAGATTCAATGGTAGACCTACATGCAGTTTTATCTGAAGGCTGTATACTGGGTCTATGATTTTAACACCTTCATACTAAATTTTCGTGTGATGATTGAAAAATCACAAATTTCTTACCTTGGTGTATCGATTTTACTAGTTTCGCTTTCCGCAACCTATCGACAGTTCAAAGTCCGAGCTGCGCATCGGGAAACCCCTTGCAGCAATTTATACACCCGGCGCCTTTCATACCATTCGATCGATTTGTAAATATTTAAGGCGTTGCAAGGCGACCGAGGAGCGTAGTAAATCGCCAAATTGAGAGCATGCATGTACAATTGTACATGTACAATCTGCGTCGCGAGTTAAAAAAGGCGACAACAAACTGATAGCTGCAATTTTGTCAAATGTTCATCGAGTTTCAAAATTCTTTAACACTAGAAAAAAGACTAAATTTGAAATAAATTACGCGATTTGTTTACAGCAGCATCATAGTAATGTTGCAGCGATAGGTGTCAGACTGAGAAATATGAATGATCAAAATCGTAGATTTTTTCGTGTATTCAAAATTGTAGATTCAAAGTCGTAGAAAATCAGGCAATTCATTTCTCGATTAATAAATTAATTAAATTCAGCCAAATTGATGTTGGTGAAACGCAATTCAAATTAAATTGGCCGATTGCCGTTTATTTATGGCCAATTTAGGAAATTGGAGCTTGGTGGGAACATCGGTCAGTCTGACTGTAACAGTTATGCTCACTATTGCTCCCTGTTCAGTCCGTCATTGAATAGCTTTATCCGTCAATCTATATATAACTACACCGTGTTTCAAAATATAACGACCCAAAGAATTTCTTCAATAACTATAGAACTATATATATTTTAAGCGTTGTCGCTTACAATTTGGCGATATTAACTAGAATTAATACTCAACACTTGAATCAATTTTTGTTAAAATAAATTGAGAGATAAACAAAATACAACTGTAGTCGAAGTTGACGTATTAAAAACGCGTCAACTAAGCTGGAAACTGCTTAATAATTTTTGCCGTTTTTAGCTTTAGTGCAAGTTAAGCCGCACTAAAGCTTAGTACGCTGCTGCTGTATCTTCATGATAACCACTCAGTATTCAAATGTGCCTCACGTTTTGGTTTTTCCATGCTTTAAGTGTTCAGCGTTGATATTTTTAAGCGTTTTTTTGTTGTAAGAAGCATCACACTGCTCAAATTTACAAAATTAGAGCGTGCCGCTTTGACGGTCAGCGCTCTGGAGTCATGCTTTTCGCACACCACGCTTTTCTATCGTTTCACGTGCATGCTGGAACTAAATCTGATTGAAGCACAAAGTGTATCCCTTGATTGCTAACAATTTCTGGATCGGAGCGTAGGAGATAGTGCTACAATAAATTTTTTCACATTAGGAACGTACCTGACAATTACATGAAGGAGATACCAGCATAATATAAAGGAGTGTATAGCAATTGAGCGTGCTTATGCACGCCCACGCACGCCCAGGCGTACATATGGACACCTAGGCACGCTTATGGACACACTCGCCGCGGATGCGACGAGCGAGCCGGATGCCCTCTAAAGTGACGGTGACGCGCTTGAAGCTGATGCTGCTCAGATCTGTGTATTTGAAGGGCTGGACGACGGGACCCCGTTTCCAGAGATCGTAGGTGGATCTCGCTCCCCGTCTGCGTACAACACCAGACTCCAATCTTTGCATCAAATTTAAAATTAGCCACAAGCCAGGAGGAGGGGGACAAGGGGAGGCTGGGAGTTGGTGGAGTCTTAGCTTTGGCAAAGGAGATTAAGGTGGCGTTAGGGCCCCCCGCACGCCCCGGTCCGGGGGGGTCTATGGCTCTGGGGGGGGGGGTCCCACTAGGGAGCAAAGATATCAATTTGACATAGTAATTTTAGGCACCAGTCATGTTTTTATGTTTGGAGAGAAATGTTGGGGTGGCCCACTGGGTGCCCATGGGGGACTCATTGGGACATGATGGGAATAATGGAGTTCGGGGACGAAAAAAGGAACAAAGTGGACATGACTAACCTTTAGTGCCCACGACTTGCAAACCCATAACACACAGGGGGCCCATTAGCATATTTGGGGGGGGGGGGAGGTGGGCAGCATTCCCTAACGCCGGCCCTGAAGAAGATTCATATGCCCTCTAAGGCGCGTGGTCAGGTCAATCAGACAGAAAATAGTAAAGAAACACTTGGGTTTCCTCAAGTTTCTTCTCTGCATGTATTAGTTTGGCTGTAAAATCGCGCATTGCGTTTGATTACTCCTGCTAATTTTAGATCGTCTTGTAATATAATTTTTGCTCGGTCAAAACTGCTCAAACTATGTGACATTGCGAAATTTCAAACTGCTCAATTTATCTTTAAAGTTATAAATCAACTTTTTCCACTGTCTTGTATGAGATCTGTTACGGTGTCAGATAACAGGCGTTTACACGATACTCGTAAAAATCTTATTTCCATATCGTAAGGCGTCGCACGGTTATTCCTGAGAATAGTGTTTACATTACTGGACCTAAATTATGAGATTCTCCCCCTAACTATGTTCAAGATGCGGTCAGCCTGAGCTCGCTCAAGCTAACTTTGATGGACTTTTTTGCAGGTTGTGATACAAGTATAAACCCTATATGTTTTTTCATGTCTACGGCGTATTATCTAGGCTTTGATTTTTTGTGTTTTTTTTTGCTGAAATGAGTATTTCTTGCATCATCTTGCATCATCTTGCACTATGTCTTAGTTATAATTTGACGTGTTATTACGAAATTTTCTAGTTTGATCTGCGGTAGGCCGTGCTTCTTCTTCTTGGTTATATCTTTTTGTTGTTGTTTGCGTAACATATAACTACGCCGGTAAATTGTGTCACACTACGGGCAGTCTAGCAGCCGTGAACACCTGTCTACGGCTGCCTCAGGGAACTCGGTTCCCTCTCAGCCTGCCCATATCGCTTCATGTATTAAGTCAACTACAGTATTGTTTGTCTTATACTGCTGTACTGTTTGTGAAGCAATAACGATGATGAAAAAAATATGGCGAATAATTTTACATCAAGCTGCCATATCAAAGTCATCAAATGGCTAATTATTTATGTATTTATTTTTTCATTATTTGCATCACTGCAATGTACAGCAACACATGTCCAACGACAAACAAACAAATTGTAAAATAGCACCAGAACGTCAATGAAGGGACTAGGCGTCCCTGTATGAGTAAACTCTATGATATCCTAGCACTATTATATTTCTTAAGTCGTGAGAAAATGGAATGAAAACTGACTTAGCATAAAGAACTGGTAAAGAATAGCGTGCAAGAATAAAAAGAAATTAAACGAATCGGTAAGCATTAAGAATACGAATATGATAGCATACACAAAATCTACACAATTCTTGCAAATGGAATGCGAGTTAAACTCTGACACCAAATCAAATCAGCCAGGACCTATAGAGAGAATGACCAAGTCGCCACAAGCCACATACAGATTTAACAAATCAAGTTTATTCTATATTAATAAAAGAGTTTAGAAACTGGTTAGATCTCGTTTATGATCGTAATGGACCTCGGATTGGCTGAAAAGACATAGCGTGCAAGATATAGATATGTGCCTAGCTATGTGCAATACAGAGGTCACTACAGCACAAACATTTATTCTTTGCATTGTCGATCACGGATCTCACAAACCACCGTAATAAATTCAGCGGGACAAAAGCGAATGCAGTTGGATCGATGAGCGGTACAATGTGATTTTATGCGCATCGCTGACAGCCAGGATCCTTGGTGTTTCAATTGCCACTCAATTCACCCCATGCCAATAGATCTATAACGACTGTTTGATTAATTGCATGGCTTCGGTATATTTTTGCACATGTTTGATAAACACTCCTATCCCAAAATAAAACATTGCCGATCCAAAAACAAATATATTAAATTCCATCCCATGTTGTCAAAACAACGTCATATAGATCATCGAAGGCAGGAATTTATCTAACACCCCATACACCCCCCAGTGCCCCCCCAGTTGTTGAAGTATGCCC
>JAQIWG010002765.1:0-19499 GCA_034695025.1 Chamaedrilus cognettii | reverse complement strand
ATACATACATAGATACATACATACATACTGTATATACAGAATACAGAGCAGTCGCATAAGAAGTAACGTAAAGTTGCTGTCGTTGTAGCCCCTTACGGGAAGAAGGTGCTACACCGCACTGGCTGATGGTCGCTAGTGGTGGTTCCACCGCACACCGGTACGCATTGCACAAACTTTTGTGACTGACGAATTTAAACCACCTTTGCAAAGGGTGCACAGAGTAACTCAGAATCGTTGTCGTGGCCAGGATTTGAACCAACAACTTCCGCACTCGTAGTTTGAGTGCAGTTAAGTAGCTGGACTCAAACTACAAGTGCGGCAGTGGTCGGTTCAAATCACCACGCCGCAGACAACACGCAGACACTGCCACAAAAAGGATTAATAATATTTTTCAAAGCTCAAAATCGTCCTAGCGTAAAAAAGAACTAACAACAAGTTTAATTGTAATAAGCACTAATAATGAATTAAGCATAATCGTCTAAGCACTGACCTTAAGTGAATCTCTGCTTCCTGTTGCAACGTTGGGATCGTAACGCTGCATGACAAGCATAACAATGAAATTCAGAGCTACCAATTATATTATATTTATATAGGCCTTTATTTGGAGTGCAATTAATTCATTATATTTATTATATTCATTTAAAGTAATAATGGTTTAGAGTCCGCTTCAGCGTCTAGTGTAGGAGTTAATAACTACAGTTATATTGAGTCCTGAAAAAACAGTTTTTCTTCTTTTGGTACAGATGTCATCATCAAGTTGCAGATGAACAGATCGGATAGTTGTAACGAGTATTCAATGCCCGTTACAACTCACAAAACTTTTCGTTAGTTTGAATTTTAATCTAAAGCCTACTGCTGCCGAGGATCAATTTAAGATGCATTTTAACTTTAGGTAATAGCAAAAGACGGTGCCCTTTTCAGCGGTGTTGTACAATGTATTGTTTAAACAATATCAGTTCGCCTATATTTGCTTAAATAAAGGTGTGATACAGATTAATCAGATTATTTTATTCGGGTGTTAAATAAATGACCAAACATCAAAATAGCTACCAGCACTGTGTCGGCCTCGACGTTGCGTGGTCGCGTGAAAAACTCTGCAAACTCTTTGTGTACAGATGCGCCCTAAAGAGGAGAAATTTAAACCAGATTCATGGCACATACATATCGCTGAAAATTTCGTGCAATTAAAAGCTAGAATATAAACATAATCCAAATTTTGATATCATCTATTTGTTATCGTAATTATTTTATTTTGGCATAAAACGATTATTACAGCATTGTTTTGACGTCTAATTCTAATAATTTAGGCTGCAGGATGCTAAAGCTACAGACTGCTGCTCCTGCTGCAGCGATCACAAAGCAGAACGATCCTGCTTATAATAATAAATTATAATAATAATCATCCTTTTTGACGTCCATTCTTATGCGATACAGACAAGCCTACAACGCCGTGTCTTTGTTAACGCAGGTTAGACCTTTATATTGGCGCTGAATGTTAACGGCCAGATGCCCTTCTTGTCGCCAACCAGAATAATAAATTATCCTGGACGACGGTTTTCGCTGGCAACAATTGTGTATTTAACAGCCTGGCTGAATAAATCCATGAAATGCATAGTTTCATAGCTGCCGGTGTCACGAACGATTTATTCCCCCCTGAAAAAATATCCCCTCATAAACTTTACAACGGGGGGGGATACGATCCGGACGTACGAAAAATTTCCCCCAGATCGTAAAGTTTATGAGGGGATACTTTTAGGACGTACGAGAATTATCCCCCATTGTTCTGAGTGAAATAATTCTTCCCCCGCGACGGATGATTTAATCATGGGGGAATTATTTGAGAGTTAGCAAAATTCTTCCCCCTTAATTGCATATCTTTCTGACTAGTGTTCATTTATATGGCGAAAGTGAGTCCATTTCTTAATGGCATCGATGCCAGTCGTCAAATGGGCGACAAAACGAAGAATTATTACAGACACTGAATTAAATATTAATTTAAATGAATTACAGACCTTGTAATGGGCTTGCTAGTTTGTAATACTGCTGCACTGTGTGCAATGTCAACGTCATAATCGCTACTGCATAATACAACTGTTAGACCAAGGCTGCATGCGTCAACTGCTGAACTCTGTGTCAACTCTGCGTCTGTCGAACTCTCTGTCAAATAGCAATTAGGTTATTAGAGGCCGAACCGTTCTCGTCCCGTTCATCTACATGACATTGTATCGACCCGCATCAGTGACCAAAATTGGCCGACAACGACTGTAAACAAATAATAGATAAGCAACTAAGCATTGTTAGGCTAATTAACTGGTTAGAGCGCCTTGTTGGCTGGGCTAGTACAACATAATCTCAATAATTGCTGTGGCAGAGTTTCACTTAATATGGCAGCCTGACAGCCACGACATTGTGATCTCTCGTTAAGATTGACAGACGTAGTTTCCACAGAGGTTTCGACAGAGCGCTGGCAAACGAGATCCTCGACCTCGATCGGTTCGCGTACTAATCTGAGCAGTTTTGTGACAATTGAAACGCAGTTTCGTTCCTAAGATGACTACAATACTACAAATTGCAAGACAAGCAGTATTGAAATTGAATCCAGGACACTTGGTCCGTAAAGATGGCTATCAATTAGATGAGCCGACAATAGAGCAAGGCGTTGGTCTATCTATCTATCTACCTATCTAATATGTTCTATCCACCCCCTCCCCTTGGACAAACAAAGACTTCACAAGACTATCTACCTATCTAATATGTTCTATCCACCCCCTCCCCTTGGACAAACCTTTTTCACACGTGACCCAAACGCCCCTGACCCAAATATCCTCCCGCGTGACCCAACTGTCCCGTGGCCCAACTATCCTCTGCAGATTATGTATGTATTATCCGTGGACCAAATATCCCTGGACCAAGTATCCGATCCCTCTCGGGAGTTTTGTATAAAATATGGACAGGACAGTAACATCCATGTTCTTGCAAAGAAAGTCTGATATTTTATGAATATCTGTTGATTTGTCAACATTGCTCATGTAGAGCACTACCTTAAAAATTGTAGGCAGCGCCGCTTTAATTTATTCCATGTTCTGAGCGGAGCGGCCGACTATCTTAAGGCGGCCACATAACATTTCATTGTTAGCGGTGGCGCTCTGAGTGGCATTAGGCGGGCTGTTCGATTGTCTGGCTCGCTTGACGCTGTAGTGACGATCGTTGTATACGATTGTGAACCCCGTCGGTGTTTGCTGACCCTTGCGCCCCGTTAGTAGTCGCTAGATCTTCATTGTGCTGAACTAGGTCAACCCGCTATGCGTGGCTGGGGGCGGCATGCTAGGCTTGGACGTGATGTTCATATCCCCTTTGTCTTGGGTTTTTATCAATCTTTTGATGGATGCCCATGGCGAAGGGAGGTCCCCGATGACATCATTAGATGCTGAAACGGACTCTAAGCCCATTATTATTATTATTATTATTATTATATTATCATATCAGACTCTGATTGCCTAGACTCACTCAGGCCCGACGTGTGCTTAGCGGTTCCCCCTCCAAGCCCGCGCGATCCTTGCCCGTGACGTAAACTGCTTGCTGGCTAGAGACAAGGTTTGAGCGTCGCAATGACATATTCACAGATGAGCCATTTCTAGCTTTCGCAAACCTGTCAATAGCGCATCTGTTCTCCAAATGTCCGCGCGAACTGAGTCTAAAAACCCTTCAACCCGCTCCAATTTATTCAAAATCACGGTGACATCGCCCTTATCCAAGCGAATAAGAGGGAGTTGTTCCGGATTACACGATACGTACTTTAGGAGACGATCGGTTAGTCCCTTTTCGTCAATGAATTGTAGAAGCGCGATAATGTCATCAACTTCATTTTTCATTTTGTCAGCAGTGTTTCTGCAGTTGACAGGGAGAGGCCAGTTTTCAATATCCAAAGCCGCTACATCCTCGACGAGTTTTTCCTTCGCTGAGCTGACGGCCGCTGCCGTATAGAAGTCATTCACCATAAATTTAACTAATTTTATCGGATGTTTCCTTAGGTAATGCGTTGCAAAGCTGAGTAAATTGCACAGCGACAAACATACGTCGACCATCTTGCCGGTCACGTGGGCTATATATATAGTCTGGCATAACTCAGTTTTAATACAACAGAGTCTTAGCGCTCAAAGAAAAGCAAACGCAAAAGAAGGCAAAGGCTGAAAGCGCACAGCAACCACCAGCAGACTACATCTGCCCGACCTGCAGTAGACCATGCCGATCGGCCATTGGCCTCTTCAGCCATAGAAGAACCCATCAACGCAACTGACGTCATCGTCGTTCTCGACGTACAACCGCACATATCATATTATATACAGTAGCCTATAAAAAAATTAATATCAAATTCATTTACAGTAATCAATTTTTAATTAGATATTTTCTACCAAGGTATTTTACAAATTCATCAGCTTCAGCTTTCAGCACAAATCTAAAATTTTCTTCACGGAATATAAGTCTATTTATGAGACATTCAATTTTTATCGCTAGTTAATTCGGTGCCATTCACGTATTCTCTGCAGGCAAAGGTCATTTTTTACGTTAATTTTTTTAGGTTAAACTCGTCTCACTCGGTGCTGCCGAGTTGCTGCACTAGATTACTGCTGCTAGATTGCTGCTAGATTGCTGCTAGATTGCTGCACTAGATAACAGACTAGGCGTGGCCAACAGCGGCCTAATGATATTGATAATGACAAAATGTCACAGCTTCGTACCCAGCTTAAACGTTTTAAAGCACATGTCATATGAAAGTGCAGCGCCGATGTGCAAGTTTCAAGGTGCAATGAGAAAAATGGTACCATAGTCCACGTACATAGGCTAACGTACAGTATATCGTGTATGGGCCATTGTTATCTTTTGTATGTGGCGACTTCGCCACACCATAATAATGTAGTGCATTGGATTTGGATGTTCCTTATCACTGTATCAGCCTAGGCTATCATGAGAGTAGCTAGGGTACCCGGCGATGAGCCGGGCCTGAGAGGCTGTCACGTCGCCGTCAGACTAAACACATATTAGATGCCTTGCTTTTTGCAAAATTTTTAATTTTGGTCACCTTAGAGTGCATCAACGCTATAGACAGGCACAAATATTTAGTACTTCATATATTTTCGATATATCTCAGCGTCAGAATACGATTAACGAACTCAGAGAGAATTAACGTGTAACATTTGAATTGTAGTATGAAGTGCGGTAAAACTTTTCAAGATCAAATTACTTTCCCCCAGCGACTTTTCAATGTCGTCTTCGTCGGCGACCCATCCAGGCTGTCAAGTCTGTCTGGTAAACAGAATAGAAGGCCACGGAAGAAAAGGCCTTTTCTTCCATGGCCTCTAAGTCCGGGATTCGTCAAGTCTTGCCTATTTAGTCATAGTCTAGACCATCCTTAACCCTCTCTCGTATGCTGATGTCTGATCCACTTCTCAGCTACATGTATGGCCTGGTTATTGTGCTTCGTACTGAATGTACCAAGCTCATTGAGCTTGGCCAAGTGTTGTTCTATACTTAGCTGGGCCGTTGCCTCTTATCTCACAGTGTAATGTTTTAGCAGTCTGGGCAGCTACACCGCCCCCCAGACTGGGTAGAAGGGAGAGAAGGCCGTCGATCGCTAGTGCTGTTTTAGTAGCTTGTCTTGAGAAACTAGGTTACTGCTTGTTCCCCGACGACTAGTTCTTCAGCGTGTTCAAGTCACGTGTTGTTCTCTCTGTGCATGTACCTGGACACCGGCATCATGCCCCACTGTTTCTTGTGAGTCTATGATTTTGTTTGAGATAACCTGAACATTGCTGATACTGATTAATTCTCTTAATTTCACGCTTATTGCTGCTAATTACCAATACGACCTGCGCCCTCAGCCGTGGCGGGATGCAGTCACAGAAACCAGGAGAAACTATGCATTCAGAGGGAGCAAGCAGCTGCTGTCCTGCACGCTGAGGAGAGAGACTACGTGTCAGGTGTATATTTTTTGCCAAATTCAATTAGGGTTGAGTGCATCCCCTGCGTTATTTAATTGATTGCTTTGCCACTGTCCTCTTGGACAATGCACTCATCTACCAATTTATCTTGTAGTTCATTTTAAACTCTGCATTGCTATTGATTATAGCTGCACGGTGTCGATTACTGATTGATTATTGCTAGACAGTATAAAGCTTGGCTAGACGTTTTGCCCCTCACTACTCCCCGTGCATGCCCGGGAACAAAGAATTTGTTTGCAGCCCAGAGTTCCCCGGGCGAGTCGTAAAAGGTGGCTAATGAAGGGGGAGCGGTTTCGTGGCGGCCCTCTTACACAAAACCGGACGGTAATAATCTTAGATATTCACACACCGTCCTTAAAATTAAACCCCACCCCCACCCACCCTTAACCTCACTAGTTGCTTGCGTTTTATGACAGGTCAAACCTGTAGTTCTGCAGCATATATTTGCGCGTGGATTCGCCAAACTCCGAAAACACAGGAAAATCCTACTAACAGTAACAGTCTGGGTCGCTCTGATTGGCACGCTGTTGAACCAAAGTCTCATGATAAATCTCATAACATTAGACAATTACCCCACTAAATCTCCTCGTTTTGTTCTCATCAAGGGAATCTAATATCTCAAGAAATCCTGTAAAAATCTTTGCAGATCTGACACAAACCGAACAAACCGACAAACCGAGAGGTGATGGAGGAATGAATGGAGGCCAGAGAGGACCGGGAAGGCCACGTATCGAAATGATATACGACCTGCTTGCATTTTGTTCTTGCGTTTTGTACCCATATTTCTAAGATTATAGATAGAGACGTCGTAGAATTATGTCGGGTGTGACGTCATATTTTGCAAGAACGGATCGAGATAATTTTGCGAAGTTAAAAATTTCAAATATTCGCTTACCAGTATATTTTTATTTGTTTTTGGCGGATAGACCGATTGTAATTGGTGGATCAAAGGCTATACCCTAGAAGTTTGCGGATACCTAGGGCCATATTGTCCAGTTAGTCTGGTTTTGACTCAAGTCGCGGAAAGTTGCCCGAAACGACTATGTACCTGTTACCTTACGTGTTGACTATTTCACTGGCTTTTATTTTAATTAAATACTTTTATTTTAGAAAATAAGGCCGTGTTGGTGTCTCTAGTAACCGTCTGGTGTCTCTAGTAACCGTAAGGGCGTGTATGGAAATAAGACTATAACGTACTCGTAGTGGGTTAGGCACGGGTTTGTTATAAAGAGAAGGGCCGAAGATCGGCTAGGGTGGAGGATTTAGATACCAAGGACCTGCCATTTGGCAGAGCACTGAAGAGAGCATTTGTTGTATTACATTGGCAAGATTACTTCTTTCCTTTGCATTGGTTTCATTGTATTGCTGCAAGATTGATTGATCGTTGCATTCGTTTGAATACATGAATTATTGCAATATTGATTGATGCAGAACATTGATTGATGGCATTGTTAGAAGTTTGATCGAATGCATTGATTGATTGCGTTGCTGCAAAGCAGGATTGATTGCAAATTTGATGCACTGAGTTTTGGTTTTTTGAGGTTTTTGAAACCGCCTTTTCGTGCCAATGCTGTACACTCCTCAGGCATTGTATTGGTCAAGGGTTTCATATGATTTTTT
This sequence comes from Chamaedrilus cognettii, assembly GCA_034695025.1. Taxonomy (NCBI): domain Eukaryota; kingdom Metazoa; phylum Annelida; class Clitellata; order Enchytraeida; family Enchytraeidae; genus Chamaedrilus; species Chamaedrilus cognettii. Next base: position 11,880 of record JAQIWG010002765.1, on the reverse strand, counting down.
GTTTTTTGTTTTTTGTTTTTGAAGCCGCTTTGATCTGTGCCTATGCTGTATACTTCTCATGCAGTTTATTGCTATATATTCAAAGGTTTCACTTGATTTTGATATATTACACTAGCTGTGCTACAGAATGATTATTTCGTAGCTTTATTGTAGAATTCTTGGTTTACTGTGCATTTCACATCTTTTTACATTTGTTGAATGCTTCTGCAATTTCACAGTTTCAAAACTATTATCTACAATTTCTGTCTTACATTTTTATTGTATTTTGCTTTCGGAGTTCTTTTGTTTTGTTACCGGAGCATGATGTTATGTTGTGGTACTCAATCTTTTTCAGTGTTATCATGTTACAATTCATGCAGATGTTTTTCGTTCATGTGAATATGCGTATTGTTCATCCCAGACAGCGATTGGGTTTAAATGTTTAACTTCCTAGCTTATGGTACATTTGCTTTGATGGTGCCTTGGTTGAGAAACTTTAGATGTTCTGAATTGTTTTTTTTCAACGTTCGGGCTTGTTTTACACGTATACGACTGTGCCCGCTATAGTTTCGGTCTTTGAAGGGGGAAGGTGTCAAGTCCTACCTATTTAGTCATAGCCTTCACCTTCAACTTCTCTACTGCACTCGACCCTAATGGATGATCATTTGCAGGGCTGACAAAATTAAGCACCTTTGACAAGGGTGCACGAAGTGACTCCAAATCCTTTGCCCCGGCTGGCGTTCGAACCGACTCTCTGCCACACTCGCAATCTGAAGTCCGCGACTTAGACAACTCGGCCACAACGCCTCGCCTTGACCACACTTAACCCTCTCTCGTATGCTGATGTCTGGTTTACTTCCCAGCTATAGCCTGGCTATTGTGTTTCGTACTGAATGTATCTAGGCCCTAGCTCATTCAGCTCGGCCAAGTGTTGTTCTATAGATAGCTGGGCCGTTGCTTCTTATCTTACTGTGGAAAGTTTCAGAAGTCTGGGCAGCGGCACCGCCCCCCAGACTGGGTATAAAAGCTCCTCGGGCCTGCAACTCTAGGCTTGAACAACGAGGAGAAGACCGCGATCGCTAGTGTAGTTTTAGTAACTTGTCTTGAGATACTTAGGCTACTGGTCCCACTGTTTCTTGTAAGTCTATGACTTTGTATAAGATAACCTGAACATTGCTTGATACTAATTAATTCTCATATCGCCTCCTCAAAACACAAAACACCTATGTCCATGCAACTTTTGGAAGCAAAATTGTTCTGGATAGCATTTTTTACATTTGGACACCAATCAACGAGCTGCATATCAGCCAGTGTTGTTAATAATTTTAAATTAAGAATGTTCAATTCTCAATTAGACTTTGTTTTATATTTTTAAAATTATAACTATAAGTTAAAAAAAATGTTTTTCAGGTCACTTGAAGTAAAATTGGACATAGCTGTCATGTCCGCACTTCTCTAAACGTTTGTAAAATTACGTTGGACAAACACGGTGAGTCATAAAAAAACGTGCCCCTAGCGATATCGCAATAACTTTGCCTATGCTTGATATTTCTAATCAATTTTTTGAGGGCTGGTAGCTGCGATAATTTGCCACACACCCAGAAATTTTGAAAAGAAATATATTTCCGTTCAAAAGTTATGAAACTTTTTCTAAAGATTGACTTCTTTAGACTTTTAACCGAAAAAAATAATCCTATACTAGGAACGTTTTGAGCTCTGTCGTTCTTAACACTTGACTGGTAAAGTCCCGGACCTAATCTGCTTTTCAACAACTTATGGTGAGAGATTAAACTTAAAAATTATCAGGCTAATGAACCAAAACCGAAGACAACGGTAAAGCCGAAAGCCATATACTGGAAGCGCGCTGGGTTAATTCGCTTGCTGCGGAAATCCATCGCTAATGCCTTGCTTCAGAAAATGCTTGTAGCCCCGCTTTTTGCTTTAGTTCTGATCTTTTGGCAGGGCAATTTTTAAGCCTTGACCACTCCTCTATGTAGTAAAGGCCTGGTAAAGTAATAGGCCTGGAACTTATAAAGCGATAAGAACGACAGACCTCGAAACGTTCCTAGTATGGGCTTCCTTATGTTGGTTAAAACGATTTTTTTACTTTTTTTCGAAAAAGTTCTATAACTTTGAACTGAATTATATTTATTTTTCAAAATTTGTTGATCTGTGGCAAATTACCTCAGCTACAAGCCCTGAAAAAAATTTATTAGAAATATCAAGCATAAGCAGAGTTATTGCGATATCGCTAGGGGCACGTTTTTTTATGACCCACTCTGTAGATGTACGTCCACCAAACACATAGCTGTGTTATGCAAAAACTTTAAACAGACAGAAATTTTCTGAGCCATTCTTACCAGTCATTGTCATCTTTGCCCTATAGCCTATAGCCAATAGGCATGCAACCTTACCGTAGGCCTAACTCGACACAAATAAACTTTCCTATCTTACACAGAAAACGCTGCGCCACCTCATTTAAAAAACGCATAGCCCTACGCCACGCTCAGTCATGCTTTTGGCTAAGCGCTACGCCTACGCCTTTCTAATTTGGCATAAAATTTTTAAAAACCCCTGTTTAGGCCGCCTAAACTTAACCCTGACAATAATTGATTTTATGATTTTTGATCATTATAATCATCATCATTTTTGTTATCATGAATATTATTTAGAACTTATAATAACAAACTTGAAGTAACAAGGGTATCATTATCATGGGTATATATACCTATGATTATAAATGTATCCATTTTGACCACATAAAAAATTTTCAAATTACCAGATTTTATGTTACCAAAGTCCTAGAGGTAACGGTTTCATCAAAGAAATTTCAAAATTACATGCTTTTGCTTGCATTAATTCAAACAAGATCTTTTGTTTTCATTTACACAACCCGACTTATTATTATAAAAAAAATTCAAAATTTTAAAGTATATTTAGTACAGTTACAAAAACCAAAATAAAAAAAACTAGCGGACCCTGCATGCCCTTATGCCGTGCCCCTCAAGCCTTTTTCAAAAAATCCATATGACCCGTATAGCCCTTCTATCAGAGCCCATATGACCCGTAGCCTTCCAATAAGAGCCCAAAAGACCTGTATAGCCTTTTTATCGGAACTGAGTACGGTTGAGCGCCTCATACCCCTGCTTCAAAGACCCCTTAGGCCCTGACTCATTATTGGCCCTACCCCGCCTCATACTGCTCTCGGGCCTATGAGGCCCGAGAGCAGCATGAGCAGCTTAGACTCAGCAGTTTAGACTCATATAGACTAGGCCTCATAGGCCCTGCTTCATAGGCCCCTGCCGCTATAGCAACGCTTATTTGTTTTGGAGAAAGAACCAATGCGACGTCCACGTTAGAGGAAGCAGGCCTAGGCACTGAAAAAACTGCAACGCAATTTTTTGGGGAAAAGAACTAATGTGACGTTCACGTTAGATGACGCAGGCCTAAGTCTTATGCAGCAATGGTTTCCAGACGGACAAACCCACACCACGCCCACAATGAAAACCCACACCACGCCCACCAAAGGCCCTGAAAAATAGGCAACGCCCAAAGATAGCTCATTGCGTCCTTTATAATATGATATCAAGTACAAGCAAAAGTACTAAGTGCCAGCGAATTACTAGATTGCTGATTTTTTGTTTCGAAATTAGACCTATGGTACTGGATGCACAACTTGTAAAAAATGTACTAGTTACGCTTGAATGATCTCATCGTGAACTTACATTGCATCAACATTATTATTGCCCAACCAATAACTGACTATGCCTCTCATGGTATGTATATTAAAGTGCACTACTTCAACCTCGCTGACAGTAAGGACAGCAAGCGACAGTTCGACACATCGGCATGCATGTAGCTAGAGCCTTTCTATACGCACAAAATTGGTGACTCCAGTGGAGTCAAAAGCGATTGCCGCAGTAAGCGACCGTCGCAACAGTGGGACGACCGTCGTAAGCGTGTGACAGCGTGTGTCTGTCGCAAGTGCGCGAATGTAATACATGTACGTGTGCGACTATTGTAACCACTTGGTTGTTGTAAGCACGTGACTGTCGTAAGAGTGCAATGCGTCGCAAGCGTGGAATTGTTATAGGAATGCAATAGTTATAACTGCGCAATTGTTGTAAGCGCAGGACTGTTTTATGCAGGCGATTGTTGTAAACGGGTGAATTTGTAAGCGCGCGACAGTTTGAAGCACGCGATTGTGATTAGATTGATATAAGCATGTGATTGACGTAAGTGTGTGATAGTCAAAGTGCAATTGTTGCAGACGTTTGATTGTACATGTGCAATTGTTCTCAGAGCGCAACTGCTGTATGCGCGATTGTCATTAGCGCACACGTATTTAAAGTGCGCCATTGTAATAAGCGCTTGATTGTTGTAAATGTGCTACTGTTGTCAGAGCGCAACTGTTGAAAGCGTGCGATTGTTCTAGGCACGATTGATGCAATGCAAGCATTTAATTGTTGTGCGACTGTTGTCGCAGCGCAACTGTTGTAAGCACGCGATCGTTGTAAATGCTTGACTGTTGTCAGACAGAGATCAACCGTTGTAAGCATGCGACTTTTGTCAGAGCGCAATTGTTGTAGCGCGACTGTTGTCAGAGCTCAACTGTTGTACGCTTGTGACTGTTGTCAGAGCGTAACTGCTGTAAGCGCATGACCGTTGTCAGATGTCAACAGTTGTAAGCGCGCGACTGTTGTCAGAGCTCAACTGTTGTAAGCGCGCGACTGTTGTCATAGAGCAACTGTTGTAAGCACATGACTGTTGTCAGAGCTCAATTGTTGTAAGCGCATGACTGTTGTTCTCTAGCAAGTCGTGCGCTTATAACTGTTGTAAGCACGGATTGTCATAAGCGCGCACTTATTTCCAGTACGCGCCTTTGTAATAAGCGCTTCATTGTGGTAAATGTGCGACGATTGTCAGACCGCAACTGTTGAATGCGCACGATTTTCATAAGCGCGCAATAATCACAATCAAACTATTGTTGCAACTATTTGATTGTTGTAAATGAGTGTTGTCGCGATCGTTGTAAACGCTTGACTGTTGTCAGACAGAGCTCAACTGTTGTAAGCGCGCGACTCTTGTCAGAGCACAACTGTTGAAAGCATGTGACTGTTGTCAGAGCTCAACTGTTGTAAACGCACGACTGTTGTCAGAGCGCAACTTGTAAGCGCGCAATTTTTTTAAGCTCGCGACTATTGTATGCGCACGTTTGTCATAAGGTGGGCACTTATTTCAAGTGCGCCATTGTAATAGGCGCTTAATTGTTGAAAATGTGCGACCGTTATCAGAGCGCAACTGTTGAAAGGACGCGATCGTTATAGGCGGGCAATTATCTCAAGCGCGGGATTGTAGCAAGCTTGACTTTGCCTACTACGGTGGTGTGGATGGTCAGAGCTCAACTGATATAAGCGCGAGACTGGTGTCAGAGCTCAACTATTGTAAGCGCATGACTATTGTCAGAGAGCAACTGTTGTAAGCGCACAACTATTGTCAGAGTGTAACTGTTGTAAGTGCACCACTGTTGTCAGGGCTCAATTGTTGTAATCGCATGACTGTTGACAGAGCGCAACTGGTGTAAACGCACGACTGTTGTCGGAGCTCAACTCGTGTCAGCGTGCGATTGTCAAAAACGTGCAATTATTTCAGTGCGCGACTGTTGTCAAGAGCTTCTGTTGTAAGACCGCTTCTGTCTGAAGCGAGTGAGTGACTGTCATAAAATAACGATGGTTGTAGGTACTCTTAAGCGCTCGGCCCTCGTAGGTGCGCGACTCTCATAAATGCATGGCTGACAACAATCGTGCGCACACTTACCTATTAACCAATAACCTATATTAAGACATACAAAGATTGAATTTGATCACGTGCAGCTTTCAAACGATACGACGCCCACTGCCAGTTTCGACGGCTTTCTGTAAGAGATCTGTATTCGTCCTGTGCCTATCAAATAATTTTGAATACGCGGCTGATCCAGTTGATTCTGTATTATCTATCACTCTGATGAAAGTGAGCTAAACTAGTTTTACGTATAATGAAAGGCTAAATGCGAAAAGTGGTAACGTATTATTATATACTAATCTTTTATTCGCCATCACGAATACGCTAACATAAAAAATAAATCCATTTGTGCATAAAACATAACTAGTTGATGCAGCAAGTACATGTAATGCAATTGCACAATAATGCAATTACACAGTCATGCAATTACAACAATAATGTTATCCTCGTAATGTCATTGACAGACAGCATGCAGAAAAGTAATATATTGCTTGTACTATAAACTTGTTGAATACCAGAGTTGTGTATTTATTATCATTGCATTTTTATCATTGAATGAAATGAATAAGCGACAGTTACTGTATGGGAAGATGTTGCCCGTGCAGAAATGTTGCCCCATCCATGCCCAGTGCAGAGCATTGATGAGCTTCACAATTCCTCCACTGAGCTACATAAATATTGGCTTAAGCCTAAATTTATGTTGCCCAGTGAGCTCAGACAGGCAATGATAATAATAATAAATAATAATAATAATAATAATAATATCCAAGCCGATTTCCTACAGCACCATTACAAGTCCAGGGACTAATCTAGGATGCCTTACAATCCAAAATATACAGGACAAGTAAGGAGTCATCAAATACACTACACAGCAGCAAACGTCAAGGATATGACTGCGAAAACAGTTCAGTCTTCAGTTTAGTTTTGAAGGTTCCCAGCATTGGCATCATTCGTGTCTCTGGTTAGAAAGAGCTCCAGGCGCAGGGCCCGGCGTACGAGAAGTCACGCTAACCAAAGTTAGGTAGAGACTAATGCGCAATATTCTGCGTAACATCTAGGCTTAGCTTGTGTACCGCTATGGAATTCTTGCTGCATGGGAAATTCAGTAAAGAACCGGTCCATGGACATAGCTGATTTGCCTTCTAACAAATGGCATTAGGACAACTCGACACAGATTCGTTGTAGAACCTTGAAATGTAGCAATAGCTCGCTATAGCCGTTTTGTGCGCCTCATCACCTTGTCAATTGACCACCTTGTTGATCTGAAGTAGCATACTCATTCCACGCAAAGATGCTAATTCCAAGCATAATGGACATAGCTGTTTTGTACTATGACTTTGTGAATGTCTCGAATAAATAAAGGCAAACAACACAATTCCTTCCCGTGGCCTATCAATGGATATAGCTGTTGTATTCACGCCAGATTCTTAGCGCCTTTAGCCGACTGACGGTTGCATGCAATTCATCCAGTTGCGAAAATGTAACTTAGCTGATTTGTGCATCAATAATGCTCCTAAAAAAATCTTAAATCTTCGCACTGATTTTTTTCAGAGCTATGTCGCTATGGGGACATAGCTGATTTGCGCTCCAGGTTTTTCAAGGTCCAAAATCGAGTTCATCTCTTCAAAATTCAGTTAACTACCACTCATCGACATAGCTGCTTTGCACGTGCATAACTTTTAATTTCGTGGACATATCTGAATTGTATTCTGTTTAATAAGCTATTAAAGGGTTAGGTTAATTGCAGGTAGGACTTAGTTGTTTTGTGCGTGTTGTAGAGAACGAAAAGACGCTATAAAAAACGAACGGTATAAACGTTTAAAACGTTTATAAACGTTAAAAACGTTTTTGGACCAAAAATGAACATAGCTGCTGTGTGCTCGCTGAAGGCGATATCTATTGTTGATACTAATAGTTTGCATAATTGCATTAAACTTCAAATTTGTTCATGTCTTAACTGTGACTCACTGGCTAAAAGAGTGACAGAGAAAGGTAGATCATAAGTCAAATAAGCCAACTGGTTGCAAAACATTAATTTATAACCCTTAGACCAAAGCATTACACTGAGAACTACCAACGTTTCAAAATGTATTGGGATTGGATGGGGATGAAAGCACTTTAGTTCTAATCTTCCAGATAAGACCGGTCCTGACACGTACAGGCCTTGATTGTTATCCCAAGACCAATTATGGGCCAGCCAGCCTCTGCTCCCATGTGGCCAGCAGACTGCTGCGGCTGTGCTGCCCCTACCGGGTCGCGTTTCGATCAAACCACCGTAGTTTGGCGACATGGCCTACGTGAATAATTAATTAATCGCCACTCATTAATTTTCAAAATAGGCCATGCTCAGCGTTTTAGCTGCTAACCCAAGTAGCCTAGCTAGAGGCCTTGGTATGCATGGCAGAGAGTGCAGTGGCGTGAGGGTTAAACCAGAGCTATCGGCTATAGCAAGATGCCCGTAGATAATAAATAGGCTTTGTTTACAGTGTGGGTTAAGCTTAACCCTCAAAAGTACCCTGGCGGTATTTTTGAACCCCAGAGATTCCATCCATATCTTAAAAACAGTGCTTGATCGTTTTATGCCTTTTTATGACTTTTATCCTGATTGTATTTGCAAGAGGGGCGCCAAATTTCAGGGCTGTGGCATGAACAGGGCACCAGCGCCGCTATTCGAAAGTGAAAATAAAGCGAAAATTTCAACATAAACAATGGCGAGATACTCTAGTCAAGCCGCACTCTGTATAACAGATGAGTGGATAGATGAAGACGCTAATGACAGTGATAACAGTAAAGGTTCTGATGCTGCACCTAGTGATGAAGAGGACGTGCTAAAGATAGATCGCTTAGTACGGACAGATGATGAAAGTGACAGTGCTGCCGACAGTGATGACGATATGGATAGTTACAGCATTGAAGAAAATGAGCCGATGGACACAGTTACGGATGTTGTCAATGCTGTGGCAGCTGGTAGTAGTAGAGTTCAAGAGAACACTGGTGAATTTTATTCGTCCAAGAATGGTAATGTATGGTCAGATATCGCTCCTGTTGTGAGGCGACGACGAGCGCAAGCTGCTGTTCGCGTAACACCCAGACCAAAGAACCATGTTCCTTCAAGAAGCTGGCACTGCCATCTGGCCATGGATTTTGAAAAGGGAAGCTGATCCCAGAATCAGTGAACAGGCGGCCATAAAACGCTGCTTCCTTTCGCTGAGAATTCCGGAAGAACAGAAGCCAGCACCCGAACTCAACAAAGAGCGAGGCCGCTGTCACGTCTGTCCAAGGCAGAAGGACATCAAAGTGCAGAATAGATGCAGCAAATGTCAGAAATTTATTTATGGGAAACATGCCGCAAAGCATTTGTGTGCGAGTCACGTGAGTGACATGATGCTGAGTATAATTATTTTCGGTACTATTCCAAGTATTATTGTGTCTAGGATTTTCTGTTACAATCTAATAAAGGCATCGGTTGATCCATTATCAGACCTACTTTTGATTTAAGATTGTGAAGATTGATCTTATTGAGCTTCCTAAATATTGTAAATTTGATTGTTTATTAGCCTCGTTCTGCATTACAGGCTTAAAAAGGTGGGGTGTTTTTTTACCTGCAGGGGTACTGTAAAGTGTCTTTTCATAAGAGGTACCACGTAGGGTTAAGCTTACAGATAGCATTAATGAAATGACTAGTTCAATTGCTATGCAACCAACGCCCAGTTGATAATAATTTGTATTGTAACGCACTGTACGTCTGCACTCAAGTCGTGATTGGGTTTTAAAAATACGCCTAGCTCTTGACAGCGCTCTGAAGCCTAAGCAGCCGTTTATTGCTTATAATAATTGTGCCGCTAGCAACTGCTGCCTGCAACAGGCGCCGCCGTTATGTGCCGAAAACGGTGAAAACCCCGCACTGGGAAAATTCGCGCGGGAAAAATACTCAAAGGCAGCAGCAAGCTGCAAGGGAAGCTGCAAGGTATGCAGTTGCAGCCAGGCTCGCAAATCTCGGCCTTTCCTCATTAATATAATTATGTGTCGCCAAAGCACGGTGCTTTGATCGGAAGACTACCGAGTCGGTCCACAAATCCAGGGGTAACCATGGGGTTACTATTTTGGTGCATTCGATGAAGTGTTTTGTGTCATGTTCATTGATTTTGCAAAGGGGTTATGAGGCGTTGGGTATTGTATGTTATGTTTGTAGGACGTAGGTGTAGAGTATTGCGGGAGATTTTCTGATCTGGACCTGTGCTATCGTTCGTCTTATTTTATGACTTAGCGTTTCTTCTGTGGGATTGACTTAGTATCTTGCTCGGTTGTTTTCCTGCAAGACATTTGTGTACCGCGGTGGTGTGGATGGTTTTAATGCTTTCAGAAAAGTTTTCTTTTGTGACAATATTTGGGATCCGTGTCAATGCGGTGGATGTAGGCATTGCTGTTTTGGAAGATTGATTGTCTGATACTGCGATTTGGTTTGCTTTGCTGTGTCATATTGTAGTGTGAATGAGATGTGAGCTGTGAATTATTGGCGAAATTGTGATGCTATTTTTTGTAGGTGGTTTTGGACGGGTAGTATTTTTGTTTCTTTATGAAGGTGCTGCTGGTTGGTTTCGGCAGCTAGTGCAGATTTCAACGTCTCAAAAGCCTCTGCGGGTAAACTATATCAACAATACAAAAAGTCTGCCCGTGAAAAACTCGCTGCCACAGGGGAGTTTATTTACGCAGGCCAACAATAGGGAGTGATTTTTCGAACATAGAAAATCTCCCCCCCAGGCCCCAGCTATAGAAAGATATGAGACTTTATTTCGTCACACTGGACATTGTGTTGTGCCATGTCCGGCACGAATATGGCCGGTTTCATGCTTCACATTTATTAACGTTTGGTGCTTTGCACCATTGCAATGGTTAAGAAGGACCATTGCAATGGTTAAGAAGATTAAATATCAAATGCCCTTAAAACTCACTCAGAATGCTGAAACTAAATGAAAAAATTACAAACAAATTTAAACCAAAAAAATTTTAATATTATAAAAAACAAGTAATCTGACCTGTCTGTGGGAAATCACACGCGATTGATTATTATGTATCATATTTTGAAAAATTTGCAATTTTTTGTACTTTGTCAATATTTCAATCATCTTATTTACATGTTGATATATACCGAATGGGCATAAAAAACGACCCCTTAGGATTTTTTGCGTAGAACTAATGCAATGCACATCTGTCGATGACAACATTTTGCACGAACAAATAGTCATCTACTACCAACATTTTTGCAGGCTTTTGTTAAATTCAGTTGATTACTTGCAAAGTTTTGAATTTTTTAAATCAAGTGATTTGATATTTTGCTACAAAAATGAAACAATGTTGTGTGTAATGACAGTTTTTTTCCATTTAAGTGTTGCATTGAGTGTCATTCTCTGCAATAGCATTAAATAGCATTGCAATAGCTATTGAATTTGACATGTTAGCTTGGTCTTGAATTGACGACTGCTCATGCATTTGTTAGCGCTTGTGTAGAAAATACGAAAAAAGGATGCTTAATTTTTTTTGCAATGTTTCTGAAGTCAGAAGTACTCAATATTCATCTTCATCCATGCAGATAAAATCAGATTTGTTCACTAAACAAAAAAATAACAAGCACCAACGATTAACAGTCTGTCGCAGAGCAAAACTTAAAAAAATTGACACAATCGGCGGGGTAGTCAATTTCAAAAGCTCATAACTTTGGAACTAATCGACAGAATTTCATAAAACTTGGTAGAAATTCGGCTAATAGATGGCCATGGGCTCCTGCACATTGATGCAAGGGGGTGTACTTGCACCCCCTGGAAAAGCAGTTTGCAACCCCTTGGAAAGCAGTTTGCAGGCCATGGGTTCCTGCACATCGATGCAAGGGGGTGCACTTGCACCCCCTGGAAAAGCAGTTTGCAACCCCTTGGAAAAGCAGTTTGCAGGCCATGGGCTACTGCACATTGATGCAAGGGGGTGCACTTGAACCCCCTGGAAAAGCAGTTTGCAACCCCTTGGAAAAGCAGTTTGCACCGAAAAATTTACACAATCGGCGGGGTAGTCAATTTCAAAAGCTCATAACTTTGGAACTAATCGACAGAATTTCATAAAACTTGGTAG
>JAQIWG010002764.1:0-19503 GCA_034695025.1 Chamaedrilus cognettii | reverse complement strand
TACACTGGTTTTTCTCATCCGAGACACACCAACCGAAACCATGATGCCACGACTGAAATGTTCACGTTCGCGTATGAATCTCGTTGCTAGAACTTGTTTTTTCTTTCTTGCTTCAGAATAAACCCAATCGTTTTGAGAATTAACTGGTGTGGCGAGAGTAAATGTTTTTTCATCTGTAAACCAAATACTTCGTACACTTCTCTTGTTTGGAAATCGATCAAGTAAATGTTGACTTCGTTGCTGGCTTTTTAATTTGCAGTTTTTAAAACTTTAAACAGAATTATGATATAAAGATGACCCGAAGTCAATAAAATAGTGACGTCATAGATTGAGTTAATAAGTAAGGAAAATTTTACAGGTTTAATTTGGCCAAAAACATAATTTGATTATATTGCACAAGATTTCACGAGGGGGTCCCACTTTTTTTGCGCCACCCTGTATATTGCAATTCTCTATTCAATTAAACCTGCTTATCAAAAATGCTACAGGCAGAGTTGATATTTGATAAAATACTATAATTCCTTATAATCAAATAATCATATTTAGCTGACAACAATAACCACACACCTTGTTAGTCAAAGGATGCCACATCACACGTGATACCCGTATTTGGTGAAGTTGAGCCACATCTGCTGCATATAGTCGCTCACGTTCCGGTCCACGTACGTCCAGTCCGTTTGTTCTGGAACAATCCCCGTGATGTTTCCCATCGTCTCGTTGAAGAACGGAAATCCGAGAAGGTAGTCCAAATCTCGACCGTATGGCGTGCCTAAACAAACAAAGAACTTAGAAATTATTTCAATGTATCACAGTTGTGAGGGTCATGAAATCAGGTCATCGTGTCAGAATAAATGTTTCTATATTAGAAACAACTATCTTGAATAAAAAAATTCACAAAGTCTAAGCATCGGGTTCGTTATGTTTACGCAACAAATTATGTCAAAAAAATGACAGCAAAACCATTAGCTCTGTTGTAAACACAGAGAATTGTATGAGCTCTAAACTTCAGTGCAAATAGTTATGTCTGGCTTCCTTCCGAACATAATTTAACTAAAAAGTTGAAATCTCACGGTGATATACGATTAAAAGCCTGATCCAGGTTTCACTAGAATCTTTATATCAATCGAGATCCTTGTTCAAAAAACCAAAGCAAATAAAATTATTACAGACTCAAGGGCAGTCAATAATATTTCACTCACCCATCCAAAAGGGGAGGACCTCAAACTCGGAGCGGTGTCCAAACTCGTACATGTACACGGGGGGGCAGGAGAGGTCGTTGAAGTTGTTGGGGTTGCAGAGAGACTGGATCTTGAGCAGGGAGTCGACGCACCACCCATACATCTGGTCCGACCACAGCTGCACACATGGTACAACACTATGAGAATAACACACAATACAGATCTAACTAACTAACCGCCCTGCTAGTTGTATATTCTGGTCCGTGTTTGCAAGACACTATTACAGAAATATATAAATTCAAATTCGTCACAGGCTAAATAAACAGGATAAAGTTTGACAGGTAGAATCTAATGGTTCAATGAACAAAACGTGCAAAAGACGTCTTGTCCTCATTCTATAAAAAACCCAATTAAAGTATGTTCATTTGCATCCGAAGAGATCCTAAACACAACAATAAACATTTATTACATAAATGCTCTTCTAAACCATCAATAAATTTTAACTGGCAAACTCAGAAGCTCAAACTCAATGCTTTCTATACAGTTACTACCAACACACTTTAATATGTCACATAAAAACCAACCCTATTTCACCCACAGCTCTGTGTAGCTCACATCAATGAGGTTCTGTCTAACAGCCGACTTGTTGTCTGGCTTCGCCCAATAAGTGTACTCGAACTCGATGGCGCCGACGACCTCATGCACGTTGTTGATCATGGAGCGCTCGCGCACCATCTCGTAGATGAGTTCCCTGAAGACGCTAGGATCAAGGCCGTCCTCCATGTTCACGCCCGCCAAGTGTTTCGTCATGTTCTCTGCCGCACAGTACTAAAACCGTTATCCGCCTAAATTATAGTTAGATGCATTTGTCAGCATCATTTGCAAAGGACAGCTATAGCACTACATGTAAAAATTGACTATGGTGGCGGAGCAGTTACACGGTGCCTGTTTTAGAATGAGAAGGCGTGACATTATGCATCTTTATCAGAGTTTAAACTTAACACTGGTTATCAGCAAGGCTGCGCAGAAAAATTGGAAAAAAGTAGATGAGCTGCTAGAGTAGGATACATGTGAACTCTGAAAATATGAGCTGAAGACTGATTGGGATGAAGATATAGGATGCCAGGGACTTGCAATGTCACAGAACATTAAGAAAAAGCGATACTCGGTAGGCTATAATTAGGTAGGGTACAGTAAGCTATTGATATGCAAACAATAACTTATAATTTGTCTCAAATCGCACTAAGAGCGAGAAAATAAAATTCACCTTTTCTGTAAGCATTGTAGAGACCAACCAAAAGTGCTTTTGTTGACTTACAGCCGCTGCCGTATGTATGCTGAATGTGGCATATCTGGTTCTGACCGCAGCCATAGTAAAGCTTTCGGCCGAAAGTGCAGACCAGGTTTGGCCGAAAGCCATAGCCAAAACCAGAACCTAGAAGTCAACTCAATTTCGCCATAGATTCTACATAAGAGTCCTATTTTATCGACTGTCGCAGCTCATGAAGAGTAAGTCTATTTGGAGACATTCGATCCGGCCGCCCACCTGCAATTGAAGTACAGGTTTTAATTTTTGGAGTCTATTGTGAATTATGGCAGTGCTGTCGTGAGCTGATAGCCAACTGCAATCTGAATAGGCGTGCACTACAGACCAGATATGGCTAAGCCAAAAGTGTAACTTTGACTTACGGCCGTAACCGAAACTAAGCCGAAAGTGTGATTAGCACTTTTGGCCGTTGCCGAAACCAGCTGTAAGTAAAGAAATGGCCAGTTTCGGTGCCGAAAGTCTGACCGGAGCCGAAATTTGGTCGGCCTCTAAAGCAGTGCATGTGAACTAAGATCAAACCCTACAAAAAAAAAATTTGCATCAACTCTCACATCAGTTTTCAATTAACGGAAAATAAGACGGATAGGTATATATTTGTCTTCCATTATGCAATTAAGATTTTCCTCAAGAGAAGCCAATATCGAGTTCTCGTACTATATACAGAAGCATTGCTGCACCCAAGAAATTTTTGCAAAAACCAAATCTCGTTAAAACCTATAGGCTTTAATGGGATTTTGTGTTTGCAATCATTTCTTGGGATGAACAAAATAAGTTTACACAAATTGTTGATTTGCACAAATATTGACTTTTAAATCTTGAATATTGAATGTAATTTTGAATTAAATGTTTAATTTTTCATTGCGCCGGGCACTCACTGGCCTTGTAGGCGCCAGCGTCCCTCGTCACCCCAGCGAGGATCTTCATGCGCAGGAACTTCTGCGCATCCCTCAGGTACTTGGGCGAATCAGGCAGCACGCCCCCCATCCCGTCTATCACCGGCCCAAACGGACCACCCAGCGAACCGTACTGCGCAAACAGACAGACAGCCACATCGGCTGTAAACAGTGCTTCTCTGCATATCGTGGGCATGGCTTGTATCTCTATCAACAAGCACTGCAAATAGCTTTTCAATTCGAGTAAAAACAAACCATGATTTGCACAAATTGTCAATTTAAACCATTTCTGAACAAAGCAACTTTCAAAACACCTATTTTCGCCATAGATCATTTTTTCACTGCAGAGAACAGAACCTACTTACCCGGCTTCCTCCTTGACTTCTGTAGAGCTCGTAGAGTGCATCATACAACTCATAACACGGAACTGCATCCACTGAAGTCCAGTTCACTATTAAAATCCCAGACTATCATCATTTTTGTTCATCATTGTTAAGTAGCCGACGCTACATTGTCACCTTGCTCAGTTCACTGCCAATAGTTGAGCTAGTGCGGTAATGGCTCCAATCTAACTCAAATGTCCCATGACTAGCCTCCTACCCGGGGATACACGCTCGCCGTGGCGTTGACGATCTCCTCGTAGTGCTTCCCGCGCAGACAGCGCACAAGATACTCTGTGTCGGTGATGTCGTAGTCGAACCCGCACCCGACCAGTCGACCGAGATCGCGCGAGTAGGTCAGCGCATTGGCGTTCCACACGGGCGCGACATACGACCACTCGCAGAGGTCCGAGCCGGACATGAGGATTGCCTGGTGGAAGAGCTGCACCCCATCTGAACACACAACACAGCAGCAATTTCATCAGCATTAACAATTAACATCAACCAATCCTCTTTAGTATATATTAACTTCTTTGCGCAAGAAACAAATTTTCTGGTGTGTTAATCGCCAAGATATTGTTTATTGATTAGGAGTTTAACTAAATTGTTTATGTGACGCTAAATGACGTCATTAGTGCCATCTGAAACTAGTAACCAAAAGTAAAATAACGACCCAGTTCAAAACAAACAGTTCAAACGACCTAGTTCAACTAGATAACACGATATAAATTTAAAATATATAAAGAAAGTATACAGTATTTCTGATTCAGCAGCTTTTATCTGATATCATTCAGTGAGACATGGCATATCAGGACCAATCGTAAAGAGTAAAAAAAAGTTATATTAAAAACATAAATGCACAAATCTCATTAAAATTCTAAAATTCCTTAGATATTGTCAATAAATTCTAGCTATATTTCACCAGCTCAGCGCAAACAATCAACAACCACAAAATCTTCTCTAGTAAATACTAACATCCTTGTCAACAATAGCAGAGTCCTCTTTAGTAAATGCCGACTTCCCTGCTCGCTCACCGTAGTCCTTGATCTTGGGAGAGACGAGCAGCAGTGCGACCGCCGCGGCCCCCGACCCATGACCTGCCAGCGTGACCTTGCTGGGGTCGCCGCCAAACTCTTTGATATGCTTCCTGATCCATCGCAGCGCATGGAGGATGTCGAGCAGGCCGTAGTTACCGGGAGAGTTGTGGTCAAGGGTCGTCATAAACCCTGCACCGAAGCATTGCAACAATAATTACCATTCACTACGTTTTTTCTAAGTTTACTGATTCGCATAATGTTTACACATACATATCAAATCGTGCAAAACAACAAGGACTAAGCAAAAGGAATAAAAAATCTCCGAACTTACCAGGGCTCCTATGACTCACCAGCGCTCCTATGACTCATCCATGGCTCCCATAGCTCACCTAAGGCTTCTTAGACTCACCCAGGGCTCCTATGCGATAGTTGAGGGTGATGATCATGGCCTCCTTGCGTGCGAGCAGGTGAACGGGGTAGAGCATCGAGTCAGCGTTCTTGAAGTCATCGCCCGGTATCAGCACCATGATAGGGTAGTTGTTGTTTTGTAAGCGTGGCCGATTAGTCATCTGTGTACAAACACAGTGTATGGTGATCATGCCTATCAGCTTGCAACGTTAAATATCTTCAATTTTGAAGTTTAATTGATGAAAAAATGAAAAACCTATTTGGGTCAAGAAGTCAAGCATGGAGATGAGCATAATTATTATTATGGTACTTCATCAAAACATTTTTACCTTTTCCAAGATAGTTTCATTCACTTTTCAGATTATTTGTCGCATGCAATTTTTATCATCTATAACGTAAATCAAGGCCATCAGAAGATGAATCACCTAATAGCTGAAACTAAAAAGTAATTAATATAGTACAAAAAAATTACAATAGCTTCAGAATTTAATGAATGTTTCAGTAATAACCTCATGACAGGGCAATACCACAACATACTTACCGTAACTGTAATTACCGGTAACACTATTGATCACGACACTTCTAGACCTTAATGGCCAGTTGTTGCTCACATTGGGAGCAAAGATGTTGAGGTGCAAGCAGTCCTCGCTCATGTTGCGATGGGTGTAGTAGCGCTCCTGGTAGTTAAACAGCTCCTGGGGACACGCGTCGCGGTAGTAGGACGCATCCCAGTTACGCAGGCCCATGTCCCAGTTTGGACCGACGTCCATCGGGGGCTAAGTTCAAAATATGAGATAACTATTCAGCATGCATTCTAGAAAATATTGAAAAAATAACAATTTATAAAATCGCCTCATATATGACTGTCATTCGAGTGTAGCAATGGAGCCATTGAATTAGAATAATTATTGTCAAAGCATTTAGCAATATATTATCTTTTAATTGAATGAGCATTCAACAAATTCCAATACCAAACTAAATTTTAAAATATTGAGTTTTAAATTTGCAATTTAAGCTAGTGTGCAAATTTGTTGCAATTACTATCATGGCTGGTAACAATTGTCACCTCCGCAGCCACTATACCAGTACAGGTCATATTTAATTTTGCATTTAATGAAAAAAAGCGTATTTTAAATTTACGTCATTCAAAATTACGTGATTTTAGTATGACAAAACTTCTTACCATAAAGCGTCGCTCGTAAACAGGAGGCTTGGCATACGGCACTCCCAGAAATAGATTAATGTATCCCGAATACTGAAACGCCATGCTCCTGCCTATAACAATCCCCACGCCCGGAATCTCCCTCCGGATTTCATCGTACGGGTAGTAGGGCGGCAGCATGCAGGGTCCCTGTTGGTTCGGCGGACAAACCGGCTGGTCCCAGGGTGGCCAGGGCTGGTCGGCCCCTGGTGTGCGCTTTTTCCGCGGCTTTTCCCATTGCGGGTCGTCCGCGAGGGGGTCCCATTGAGACCGCGCCAAATCCGCTAATGTTAGCAATATTAGCGCCGCAGTGGCGCAGTGTGTTGGAGACGCAGGGAATCGAAGCATGGTGGGTTCGTGTGCGCTAGGCCATGCCCGAAGATTTTGCTGAAAGTTTCAATGAATTCATTAATTCACTAATTCAGTATAAATCAGCGTTAAAACTCTTAAATTTAAGGCAAGATCGCATTGCCTACTGTCGATATATTATATTATTATATCAGTGTTGGGCTAGAAGTTGGTTTTATACTTTTTACCAATCAAAAAACAAATCAGCCTATCAGTGTGTTTATCTACCTGTTCAGCGCTAGAAATCACTTTTATTTTGATGCTCTTTCTTCGCTTTAACTAATAGAAATTAAAATTGAACAAGCTTTGTTTGAAATTGCAGAAGAATGTCAAATATGATTGGTGATAATAAGAATTAGGTAAATTGTAAATAGTAGTCAGAACGCCACATTTACCTGGAAGGCCTAGGCGTACCTGTCCCAGAAAAACGAAAAGGCTGATTTGAACCCTATACTAATAGTGCTCTTGAACTAATAGTGCAGTCACATTCTATAATCCGAACCCTCTACCAGGAAGATCTTCATGAAATTCGTCATGAAAGATGAAATGTGCCATGTGATGTGTTTTGTATCAGGGTGTTTATGTTAGCATCATCGTGGTTATACGCCATAATTATAAATAGATGGTTCATTGGATGACGCCTCAGGTATAGGCCAAGTGTAAGCGCACGTGTGTTCCATAAGCACCCTCTTTGGGAAGACGCATGCTCCTAGAAAATGTTCTGGGAACACGTATGTTCTCGGAAGGCATTTCTAGAGATTGTAGGGAAAGTTTACTTGCTAACGACACAGCGCTGCCTAGCCGCTGTAGTAGAAAAACTGACTGCGGCATTGCCGCGGGGTTCTGGTGCTGATTCTGACCTGAAGCTCACACACTGCGAGAACTTCAAGAACTGCAGCGAGCGCTGCGGCGCCAGGCGGCGCGTGTTGTCTTAGAATGCAGAAGTTTAACTGTTCAATAGTTCGACGCTTGAAAAAGAATGTATGTTTCAATATTGCAAAAAGAATAGACTCGAATTGAAATTTTGCTTTGAAATTACATCTATTAGTATAATCTGGTAGGCTTGGCCATGGATGTAAAGCCAAGCGAGTTAAATAGGCAACCACAGGCCTAGCTCTACCACAACAATCAATGCTAGTATAAATTTCCCAGATCAATTAAGAGAATAATAGGAAAAACCACTCTACATCAAAAGGCATCCCAGCTCAGGCTATAACATATACATGGTCCATTTTTACCTCAATTTATTGGGTCAACTGTGCTGGGCAGTAACATTTCCACTCGATTGCTGTGATTGGAAAAAGTCCTTCAAACACATAAAGCTTTCACTTAGCCTTGTTTTATTGAGTTACTACTGCGTGAATCAGGGTTTACAGCTGATTAGCAAATATAGAAGTGACACGGCTTCGTTTTGTCTCACACGCTTGGAAAATGCACAGCCTATATAAAAGAAAATGCCTGGAATGGCCTTTAACGCATGGTTTCATAGTTGCCGGCGCGGGGACATAAACCCTGATCCTCTGTACTCAAAGTCCGACTCCTTAAGCACTACACCACAGCGCCTCGCTGTAAACTATTTAAACAAATTTATATCATCTACCTATATATTCAGTTTATACGAGTTTCATCCTATCACTCAGAGGCCTAATATACTATGTGCAGAATTTAACAATGTAGGCTACAGAAAAAAACGCACTGACGGCACACGTTTGAAACATTACATATTAACAACAATAAACCGCAATAATGTTGACAACAATACAAATTCATGTATATGTAATTAAATATCAAGAAGTAAATTAAATATTCTACGCCAATTTCGATTAAATTTTCATTTACTGGTAAAAACACGTTAATCCATACTTTAATCTTACGACACTCCGAAAAGGACCCAAGAGTTTCGTATATATCAAAATCTAATACTATAATCCAACAATATTTGGCCTCCTTGCGAGTCTAGAAAATTACGTACAATAGCATAAGCATTACTGAAAGTAGTATACAGCACTGCCTAAATCACAAAAGAATGCTGAGTCGGTATCAATATAGAAGTCTGACTAAGCGCATGCTATGCATATATGCATTTATTAATGCATATAACTCGTATGCATTTATTAATGCACACATGGATGTCACAAAGTCAACGGTCGCAATATTTCTCGCATAGATGTCGGAAGCGAAGACCCCTGAGTTAGAGAGATCAAACGACACAATTCAAAGTGACGCCGTATCTCACCTACAAAGAAAAAAAGATGCATTAACCCTTAACTGTCAAAGTCAAAGAAAATTTGTTGTCTTTTCTTTCTTTATAACATTTTAAAATTCAAAGTTAATGCCAGTAGATTGAACATTTAAACTAATTTAATGCTCTACTATAAAAAAAACATTTTTGAACAATTCAGACACCATTGTTCTAGCATAAAGCTGCATATTTAATAGATTATCAGCTCAGGTCCAAATAAAATCCAGCATTTCATTGCTATACACCACAAATTGGATTTAAACACTATTACAGACAGCGCAATATTGCAAAAACATCATATATATTATGTATTTTGTATCAAACGCTGTAAAAATAGAAGCTAAGACACTGACATAATTTATCAACAGAAGCAGTTTGAAAGAACAAACCAATATAATCATCTAACCAATCAATCAAAAAGAAATGAAGCAAAATCTGTAAAAAAAATTAATTGAAACTAACAAGAAGTAAGAGCTCTGCACTACTTGATTAGCTGTAAATCTTTCCCAATCATCGAAGCGGTGAGCGGGTGCATCTGAGCCTTCGTCCTGAGGTAGTTGTCTATAGCTCTTTGCCTCGACACATCCCAGCTGTACAAAGCTCTGAAAACAAAACTCAGATATACAGCTAGATAATGATGCTTTAATAATTTAAAAAACTACATGCTGCAAATATGTGCACGGAATGAATTAAACATATTTTTAGTAAGACAAAATGCAGCTTATTCAAACAGTATTTTGAGCAAGCAACCAACCTTATTCACAAATTTTGTTAGAAATTATAATAAAAAATAGTGATTACCCTGAGTAAATCAGAAATTCAATCTATTTCTCACATGTTTGATGAGGTGCAATGGTGACAAGTTAAAAAAACCATCACAGACGTCTAAAACACGCATTACGAAGCGCATTGATAATTAAACGCATTGATAATTGCACACAAAGATAATCAAAGGCAACAATAATTAAATACAGTAACAATTATATGAAGATTAGAGAAATGAAGTTCAGAGATTGACAGGCGACCTACTTACTTGTAGACGGGTCGCACATATTTCAGCCGGCCCTGGCTCGTCACAAAGTCAAGCGAAGGCTGAATGGCTGTCTCCAACTTTGCTCGTAGACAAAGACGCAGCCACCTGCATAAAGCATCGATAGTAATCTCACACGTATATGTAGGGCAATAAAACATACACACTTCATCTCAACTGAATTTTTCATTTCAATGAGCTATTTGAGAGCTTTTAATGATATTTCTCGTCGCCAACTTACTGGTAGGCTAAATTACATGATACTTCAAGGGCTTGCATGAATTGTGATTCACAAGTTGCACTATAAAGGCACCAAATAAGTTTTCACGAACAAAGCTGCGCCTGTCCTTTACAAATTAGGTGTTTAATTAGCAAAAAAATTATTTTAGGCATACTACATCTACTAAACTTTTCCCTGGAAATAAGACTATAGCCTATATTAAAATTTCATTAGATAAGGATTGCTAACCTAAACTTGATGTTGCAGTTCTTGACCAGATCAAGTCCGTACACAGCGGCCATTCTTGCGATGGCCGCGTGCGACAGGACACGGCCTTCAAGCAGCACGCCAAGAAAATCATTGATCTGATAGGGCGATAGGTCCTTGAGGTCAGAGGTCGCGAACTGACTCAGATCCTGGTCGCTGACACAGTCGATCCAGCGAATGGCAAGGGCCGTGTAGGCGTCAGCCAGAGACGTGTCGTAGCTGGACACACGCGGCTAACAATAACACGGGACTGGCACCAGACTTCATCAATTCAAGTACAAATTACGAAAGCACATTTGCTAACTTAAGTCCACATAAAATTAGACTGACAATTGTTTTGATAGATACGCGCACCACTTGTGTAATTTGGACCGTCATTTTACGTTTTTCTTCAAACTTTCAAAACGCTTGCATGTACGTACAATGTAAATAATTCGCATGTCCTTACGTCAATCTGCATTGAATGTTTCAATAATCAAATGCTCAATAATTCACGTAAATAATTTATATATCAAACATTTAACAAACAGCCTAAACACGGCAAACAACAACAACTTTAAAATTTAAATTCTATAAGCCATATCTACAATTACTAACAAATTAACCGAAGAAGTTAATCACATAAATACAGAAATGCATATACATAAATGTTAAGAAGCAAAACTTTGTCACACTGTGGGAGAGATAAAGATTTTCAGCTGACATTACAATATAGTTCGTGTTGTCAATATGCCACTGTGAGGTGTAATGATCAAATGATACATGTCTCGCAACAGTAATTCGATAAAGCTATCACATTTCTGAATACTGAATTAGGACCAGTTATGGTAGTCAATATTACAAGTAATATGAAAATTAGCCCTACGTGGGTTTCACAGGAGGCAGGCCTGGCGCATGAAACCAAGCCTCCCAGTCCACTTCGTCCAACAGCGATTTCTGTAACGCAAAATATATATTTAATAGTAACAACTAAAGGTTGTAAAATAAGAAATATTCTCTATGATCAAAAATATCATAAGCATGCTGACCTTGATAAATTAAGATTTATTGGGTATATACAATAACTTTGTTCACTATAATCGGCCTTCTTTTGATTATGGTTTATTCTTTTCTCATAAAAAAAAAATATCTTGACCATTGAACCATGGTGATGAAGAACACTCAAAAGTATTAAAAAAATGAACTCAAAGGTATAGCATTGCTGTCGATATCTTCCGTCAAGCTTTTTCCAAATTTAACACTTCATTTGACCTTGCATTACAATCTTAAAGGCGAGAGCATAAATGAATAAAACGCCTGTTAAAACGTTGTCATAATAGACATTTGGCATCTCAAACTACGCTACCTTATCACTGAAGAATTTGTACAAGAAAGCTTTCCATTCGTCCGTGACAATCGATTTGAATTTGAACTCCTGAATATAGGCCTTGAGAAACGGCTCAAAAACAGCTGTGAAAGAAAAATAAAACAAAATACGATCAAAGTCATGCAATACTGCGCACTGTTCAAAGCACATATCCCAACATCTTTGTGATGTGTATCTGTCACATATACGATCATCTTGTTTACATATAATTTTAACACTATGTCAGATACTACACAAGCATCAAATACGTATCTGAATTTAACGGATGCTATAGCTGATTAATGGCTTCCCTGCAGCTTGCTGCTATTCAATCTTATGCCTTGCAATAATCAATAAAAAATCCAACGAAATACGAGTCAAATTCAACAATTAATGACACCATAGGACAAAGGTCAATAGAATAGTAGAACAAATGTCAACACTCCCGTACACAGATGATGAAATAAATATAGGCTAACAGATGAGCACTCAACAAAGGAAAAGCAGTCAACAATTCAATGTGAGGCTGCGTCGCACCTGGTCCGCCAAGCCTTTCTTCGAGAAACATGAGGAAGGCAGATCCCTTCTCGTAGGGAATGAAGGAGAAGGCATCGTCTGGGTCGACGCCCTTGAGGTCCGGGACCAGGTGGGTGTATGGAGCGGGCAGGGTCGATATCTGTACAACATCCACGCCAACTAGAGGAAGTCAATATGTATCAGGATACCATCAGTACAAACATCCCCAATCACCAATTACACGCAATGGAACAATGGCCATTATAGCAGCAAAGTGTTAGCGGACACAAAAATAGTGGAAGAAGGCAGCTAAGAATAAGCTTCTTCGGGTCGACAAGATTCACCAATGATACCACAATTACAAGAGCAACATTAACTACTGTACGGTAGTTTAAATTCCGCCATTCAATACCCGCCTGGGAACGAGCTGCTCGGCATTATACAGAAATACTATGCAAAAACTGCGTAGTATATACGATATTCAATCCTACTGGAGGCACCTAATAAAAAAAAGTTACAGAGAAAGGGAAGATAATGAGACATGAACATAAATAACTTTAACATAGCCATAGAAATGGAAAAAAAAAGAATGACTTTAAGAGTTCCGGCAATATACGCACATCGCGCTTCATGTCGTTCCAGCCGCCGCTAGCGAGCATCTGCCGGAAGGGCTCGCTGGCTTGCATGCGCCCGGCGATCTTGCGCTCCACAAACACCGTGTGACCTTCGTTGAGCCTTGTCACCGACACAGCGACACACGCACAGACTCACGTATACGGATACTGGCTTGCCAGTCGCCAAAAAATAATTTTTGAAGCAGTTGGCAATTTTTTTTCATTTGGCGAAAGCCCTTGGCGAATATTTTTTTCATCCTTCGTTCTTAGAAGCTCAATTACTGACTTTATGGTGATGAACAGAGCAATAAATTTGATTTATTCCAGTGCACCAGAAGGCAACAAATTAGTAAAAAAAAATAGGAAAAAAAATACGACTCGGCGAAAAAAAACTCTTTTGGCTAATTTTTGGCGAATGTTTTTTCAAGATCCAGATCAGGCCGTGCATACATATATAATACTGCTCTCATATAACTGATCTACACGCATAGTTCTTGTGATGATAATATTAGAGTGAGTACCCGGATTAAACATATAAAGGAGATTAACATGCACTGAACGCATTATCATAATGCCGTGCTAGCACTACAACAGATGCAGTATGTGACAACAGTCCTGTTATCTACGAAGAATCAATTTATTGGCTATCGGGCACATGGTAGATAATATAATACAAGCATAATATAGTAGACTTCAGCGTCGCGTGTTGCGTTGAATCAAAAGCTAAGATAACATTTCCACAAGTGAATCTAATTCATATAGAAACAACGTATTGACAAAACAACATTTATATATTAAGTCAAACATTAGCCAATTGATTCGCACAACATTGGACACACCCTAGGGTGGGCGTACCAGAAATGTTCCGGGTTCCTGTTGGTGACGAGGTTTCCTGTCCAGCTGTGCGATATCTCGTGCGCCACGACCAAGGCAAGTGATCTATCACCAGCCTGCACACAGCGGCGCGCTACTACACACGCCCTACGCTCTCATCCTTATCTTACACCACACACAACCAATGCAAGGGATGTATCCCCGGCCTGCACACAGCGGCGTGCTACTACACATGCGCTACGCTCTCATCCTTATCCTACACCACACACGACCAATGCAAGGGATGTATCCCCGGCCTGTACACGGCGACAGACTCATCCTTATCTTACACCTCACATGAGCAATGCAATAACCATTCTCTGCACATCTTAGAAATGCATATATCTCACATATTATCGGTTTCAATACAAACTTCGTGACATTGAAAAGGACTTCGAACACATTATCACTATTATAAGTAAAATAATATATATTTTTTTTCTTAGAACTTTCTTTGTGAACTTTTCTTATAACTTTCTTTGTGTTTCCGTATCTTTCGATAAGGAAACACAACCGGAAAACAACATTCAATAAATCTATATTTTGCATCAAAGCAAGAACATCAATCACAAGCAAAACAAAACCTAATGAAAAGGAAAATTAAATGTTTTTATACGTACAAGCAATGTGGGGGTGATGAAAGTGAGGCAGGGGTTTTCCATGCCCCCGTAGGGGAAGGAGGGGGGCAGGACGAGCAGATCGTACACCCCCCACTCATACGGGCCCATCAGCGCCTCCGCAGTCGACAGCATCTTCTCCGTCTATCAAAATATTGCTCAATTTTTAGTCTACATATCTAAATATTTGATTATTGTCTCAAGTCTAAAATTACATTAGTAAAATTTTCAGTTAGTAATAAATGATTATTAATGATAGTACTAATAATGAATTAATTCAGCAATCCTTTAAATTATTCTACTATAAATCATATTGCCAAGTACCAAATTTTAACAAACTTCCGGAATCAATGCTATCAGATTCTATTCTAATCTCAACCCTCTAAGCAAGAGCAATATCGTCTCTCTTCTATGTCCCTGGCTGTCGCAGCACCAGAGAATGCACTTTTATTATTTTGAACATCGACCTCAAATTTTAATCCTAAAAGGAAAATGTGAAGATAATAGGAGGATTGGAATCCTGCTAGGGTCGCAAAAGCAGGCTGAGCCCACTAGATGGCAACAGAGCGCAGCAGACAGAAACAAAAACTGCATTTTCTGACGTCTGCCTTCAAAGAAGATGCCCATTAATTACCTTGCAATTATTTTCTATTTATTTTGTGCTGACAATTTTGAAAAAGGTGTTCTGAATAATACCGGATATGAATAGAGCATTTCTTCAGCAGCAATGCTTATAATATCCTACCTCTGCAAACTCGTAGGCGGACGCTTCGATCGTTTCCTTTTCCGACCAGACCCTGGATCTAGGCCCGATGACTCTGTGGCACAAAAGAATAAATAAAAAATTAATCCAACTATCAATTTTTAATTGCAATTCATCGGACACAACTAAACAGAATGACTGATAGAAAAAATTGCTTAATATTTCTATCAAAATTTGAAAAACCATAACTATAAATTTGCATGAATACTGGGCAAGAATAATTGATATGAATAAGGCATAACAATTAACAACTTTAACAAATCGTTACTGAATAGAATTTCATATAATTTTGGAATATAAAAATGTGTCCGATGAGTGGTCACCATCTATGTTAAATCACACCAGTTGATTTCTTCCCCTAACCTGCTCTCCAGAGCTCCGACAACGATTGCTATGAGGTAGGAGGGAACCGGGACTTTCTGCTCAAAGTAGTGATTGGTCAGTGCACTCGCACCTTCGCTCGACACTTCCCTTGCTTCGTCGCCAGACTTCGCTTGCTCCTTGCCGCTCTTGACAGCGCTCATCAGCGCCTCCAGCTCAGAGGAAACGTGCAGCTGCGCAGCCAGCAACAGTGGTCACTGGCTTACTCGTCTCCTTGCAATATCAACTTTAAGTGCACAGAAAGCTTAGACAACAATGTAAATAATGGTTTTTATACAGTTTAGTATGTAGCACAAAGACATATGTACAAGGACATATATACAGTCCGGTTCTGTGCAAGAGAGCCAGCACAGAACCGCTACCCCCACATTAGCCGCCTTTTACGACTCGCCCGGGGAGTCCTGAATTCAAAATGTATCAGCAGGGGCTAATGCTCGAATACAAGAAATTCATTATATATCAATGAAATCACTCTTCTCTGCCAATCTAACCCTTCAGCTATCAATGAGTACCTGATCTAACTCATCTAGATGTTATCTTTGTTTATTCATGGTACTCTTATCTCAACAGATAATTATTAATAGTTCAATTATGATGCATAAGGGTGGATTCTATAGATGTACCTTTACGCCAGGCTAAGCAAAGTTCTTGCTAAGGAACGGAATTTAACTGCCATTCGAAAAAACTCACAATATATAAAAATTAAAAATTAAATAATAATAATCTCCACAAGAAATTAATTTGAATGCAGTGCAACATAAATTATTTTGCTTGAAATCTATGACGTCACGATACTTTAATGACGTCGTATATTATTTTAAATGGACTGAACAAAAAGCTACTTTGAATGGCAGTTATGGACTGCTGTTAAATTGTCACCTAAGCTAAGGTAAAGGTAGGAACAAAGGAACGACTATGGAATCCACTCCTAGTGTCTGAAAAAGCGCGCTTAGAAACACCCTTGCAGTGGCTACTTAAGCTATAAATAGAGATTAAGTTCAGCAAAAACTGAGCACGGTGATGAACTCACGACAGCGGTGTAGGGGGCCTTCACACCGGGCGTATCTTGACAAGGAACCATGCTACGAGCATGTATTGCCTGAAATACAGATTTATTTTCAGTTTATCGTCTTCAACGAACACAAATTATCAATTTCCTAACATTCGTGTTGCTAAAAAATCAATTAGTAAAATTTTTGAAATAAATAAATTATGGAAAAGAGATCAAGAATGAGATAACTGCAAGTCTCTAATTTAGCTTTTAAAAATAATACCGCACTTGTATGCGCATTTTGCTGATACAAAACTACAAATATGTATACATATCAATATGACAAAACGCCACAGAATACAGAATCAAAACCATTAAACTATACAGCAAAAAGCTTTCATGGTATCAAAATAGAGATAGCCAAAATTGTAACTGACCAATGAGAGACACAATAGGTCTATGCAGATCAAACAAGATGTGTAGAACAATACGATTGATGCAAAACCATAGCAATTAATGCACGATTGCTAGCAATTTATGCACGATTGCTAGCAATTAATGCACGATTGCTAGCAATTAATGCACGATTGCTAGCAATTTATGCACGATTGCTAGCAATTTATGCACGATTGCTAGCAATTTATGCACGATTGCTAGCAATTAATGCACATTGCTAGCAATTTATGCACGACTACCCAAGTTTCTATTGTATCTCGAGGAATGGTATATAAAAAATACTGTCATGATGTAAATTCAAGCGCTGACCTGGCACTGGCTGAAGAGATAGGGATGTTTCTTTCCCGCTGTTTGTTCCGGAGTCATCCACTGGAGCGCACTGCATCCGGCGGTCGTGGAATAGTCGATGAGAACAGAGAAACTACACGCGCACAGAAACCAATCCACAGCGGCATGAAAACGCGCTGAGATGAAGATTCAGATCTAGTTACAGACTGGATAATCAGCGCATAGGAACCATGATTAGATCTTGATTGCAGTGATGATTTGCATGCACTGATTGATCAGTTTGTAACGCGAGCTTGATCTTGATATAAACTCACGTAAACATGCAAATGATCCTGATTGAATAAAAAACCTCCGCATATTAAACTAAATTAAGCATAACTTAGTCTGCACATTTCTCAATAGCAATTCAGCTAGCCCAATTAGCGCATGCTAATCACTTGCAAGCCTCAAATAGCGCAACACAATTGCAAATAGCCCTTACCATTAAAGCAGATACTGCAGTGCTATGTTTGATCTATGATGCAGTATTCTGGGTTAAAAGTACCAATATCAGTGACTTCGATGCAAAATATCAAAAACGATTAAAGTATTTTAAGAAATAAACAAGCAGAGAAGAAGAAGGGACAGCAAACCTCTCTCCCATGTCGGCGGTCAGGTTGATGGTGAGTGGAGATCCAAACGCCTCGCAGTCCGTCCTTGCCCCAACCTTGTACTCCAGCAGCTTCCCATCCCCTGCATTGCTCACACCTCTGATTGATAACTCTCTCGTGTCCAGCGTCTGCGCATAGGTAGAAACATCACGTACTAAATCATATTTAGAATCATAAAGATTCCGCACATTATATTATTATCAAAGCATCAGTACAAGAAACAGACATAATCTGATGATTTTTTACAACAGAGCTAATACTGCTGTGTAATTACTGAGTGATCGACTAATAGCTTAAAGTATAGAATAAACTAGAAATAACTGTATCGGTACAATTAAATAAATTATCGGACAAAACTATACCTAAAGAGATCTACGGAATGGCCATAAATTCTCACTTTTAAAAGATACGGTACGCCCAATGCATTTGAATTATTAAATTGTTCTAGCCAGCGCCCAAAACAGTTCCCCATAATACATATGAATTACCAGTCCACGTATTCAATTCAATTTCAGGTCAAAATAAACCTCGATAAGAAAACCGTGATAAACTTATTTCAGAAGTCAGATATGCAGATATGGTACCAGACAAGTACGACGCATCAATAGGATGTCAACAATTTATACAAATACAATCAATCCTTTTGTTCAAGGCCCATTGTCAAACGAGAATATAAAGTCAACATATTCATTTTCAACAACCTAATTGAGAGCTATAGCCAAATTACGATATGATAAGGAAGTAACTGAAACAGTAGGTTCATACCAGACTTCAACTACAGTCTATCAAGGCACTTCATGCTAAGGAGCTCCGAAAGAGACTTCAATATCTACATTATGCAAAATGCTTCATGATCTTAATCTAAAATTTTTCAGCAACTCAGAAAAAAAGAAGAACAAATTTTGTATATATTTACGTACGATATGTATTTAGGCCAAATGCTTCACACATTTTCTTACAGAGCTAATAACAGTCATCAGCTAGTATCACAGCTAATAAAAATTGCCAGAAAATATTTTCTTGGCAGAATTACATGCAAACAGTACGTGATACATTATACTATTGCATCTATACAGTGTATTAGGCCTACTCTAATACCAGGTATGAAGGAGGAGCCAAGTGTAAATTCTTGTCCAATATTTCGAAATGCCATATTTCATATAGGAATTCAATCAAATAGTAATTTAATGATTGTAAAAAGCTATGCGATATCTATAAAACATGCTTGTAGGCCTATACATAAGCATCTTTACTCCAAAAAAATTAAATCTAAAAGCTAAACTAGGATTTAATACAGAAATAATATAGGGTCATTCCGTGTCAAATCAACCAATATTCAGAAAACTTCCCGGGTGACCATCTCGGATTTGGCTGATTTTTTTACCAGGTGTTAACAGATATCTTAAAGAGAAAATCTGAAAATTTTAGCTTTCAATTCCTATTGGTTGCTGAGATATGGACCATTTACTGCGGTCTGG
>JAQIWG010002763.1:0-19503 GCA_034695025.1 Chamaedrilus cognettii | reverse complement strand
GGGCCTGTAACGCATGGTTTCATAGTTGCCGGCGCCGGGACTTGAACCCTGGTCCTCTGCACTCAAAGTCCGACGCCTTAACCACTACACAACAGCGCCGCCTCGCCACAGATCTATATATATCCACATATTAAAACGCGGCCTAATATTGATACATTGAGCATAAACTAAAAGACAGTTTTACAATTGTTAGTTTGAAAAGGCCGGGAGCCAACTCCTCTCCTTATTCGCTGTTCATAAAACGGCCTACATCACTGAGGACGGTATGCACCAATAACGCATCAGATGTCGATCCTAGATCAAACCAACCAATCAGCTTGTCGTGTAATTTGAAGGTCAACAACTCAGATTGGTGAAAACGGTCATCAGTACTTGACTTGAGCACATGGCACACACCTTCGACTGCATGACACTCAGAGCGTCCTTGAGTGTGTACGCACAGCACACCGGGAAGTAAATAGCTGAATATACTACTGAGATATTCTTCCGGGAGGGATCGATAAAATCGATCGATGATCGAGATATATTGTATAATGATCGAGGTACGTATAATGATCTAAGCACGTAAACACCCATCACAGGTTTTTAACTTTTAGGAAAAGCTTCGACCCATCTACCCCTCATTTGGAAAGTAAAAATACGTGTTTGCGTAAGCGAGAAAAATAACAATCCATTCTTTTTTCACATGCAAAATGTGTCGTTTCCTCTGGAATTAGGGTTTTTAGATCAGTGAAAATGCAGTTTCAACGGGTCTTTTCAGTTCAGTTCAAGGCACATAGCAAAAAAGCCGATGTGCTCTTTTATTTGCAGCCTCTGATGACTAAACGCGATTTTTCAAGGACAATTAATCTAATAATTTTGATAGGAATATACAGGCCAATAATAGAGTCAATAATTAGAAGAACCAGGATGTAAATCTGTACACATTATGGCATTGAGCCTGGACTACTAGCCTCTAGCAGGCGTCTGCCAATAACCTAAAATCGATACAAGCACACAATCAAGTATGCCATCATCCAGTTATTAAATGTTGATCAAGCGAAGACAGAGCCTTTGCTATTTGCAATACCTAACCTTTTGACCTAAGTTGCCATTGTTGTTTTTCGCTTTGTTAACCCATGCATCAAGGTATAAAATACAAAATTAATCTTAGAGCTAGGGCTGTGTTAGAATTATGGCTAGAATTGAATTTAGTTTGATAGCTTTGCCTACTGTTCAGATCCTAGGATTCAAGCAAATTATGTTTTTTTCTCCGTTTTCATGACGTATGCTTGGTGCATTACAAGTGCTGTGTACATACAGACAGAACTAATCACTAAAATATTTTCGGTTTTGCACTAGTGGCAAAGGCTCTGCAATCGCCTGACCCGCTTGTCAGTGATTGAACATTAAATCCGGTGAATCAGGACGATCAGGTTTATCAATCTGTTTCAAACTCCAGCACACAAGTTTACAGCGGCTGACAATTAATATATTCTTCACCAAACCTTCCGGGTGTGTTACATTTAAATATGAAGATCGAAGAGTCTATAAAAGTCGAGTATTAATACCTCATTGGTTATGCTGCATTATAGTGAAGAAAAAAGATAAAAAACGCTTCAAAATAGCGCCATCTTGCTGATGAGTTTTAACTAAAATATCCGACTAAGGGTTAAATCTAGTATACATCGAACACCTTTTTCACACTCTTTGTATCCTTAATATATATATATCCTTATCAGCAAATCGCTAGAAATGCCTTCTAGAGATGACCCAGGGACGCAGTCTCAAAGTCTCAAAATCTAAAAGTCTTGAAGCTGCGAAGTAGCCAAGCCGCAAAGTCGCAAAAAGCATTTTAACTAAAATATGCAACTAGCGGTTAATTGGCTTGTGAAATAGTTGGTATAATAAAAGCAAATACGAAACAAGGTCAAATGGTCGTGACAAAACAGATTAACAACTAAAATACTTAATTATGAGGACAGATTCAAAACAATTAATATTTAACTAATTGAACGACCGCACGCCGTCTAAGAAAAATTTAGCATTACAATCTTCATACATCAATTCTCAATAGAACCTTTCATCCACCCACTCCCCATTTTTTCTCATCATGAACTCATCCGGTTGCATTGCCCATGCCACACCCGTCTGTGACCCATATCCAATGTGAGGGGAGAAGGGTGCAAGGGTATTTGTGTTGCAATTTAATAAACAACATTCGATTTAACTGAACGTTTGTACAGTACTAATTACAGCTTGTGGATCACGGCAGTATTGCCTACAAACCACACCTAATCAGCAAGTCAACTACGGGAGCACCCAGCAGCGCTGTATGCTAATGCACCGCTCACTACAACATGAGGAATCGCTATTGAATACATCAAATAGAAGCTAAAACAACAGTCATCTTCTATATTTCCAGTCCCTGATGCGAAGCAGGGGGAATTACGGAACAGCCAATCACAGCAGGAAATTCTGACCCAACCAATGACAACATGGAATTAAGGCTCAACCAATCACAAGACTATCTTTGCCTCCCAGTCCATCCGTTTCACCGACCCTTGAGCATGGCGTATTTTGAAAAAAAGTTACAATCTAGGGGGGAGGTGCGGAGGGGCTGATGAAAGTTTGTGAGACAGTGCTTCTTCGTTTGACAATTACGCATCGGTTTTTTTACAATTGGATATGCTCTGTACTCTAGCGTTGACTGTGCAGTACTCAATTCAATATTTACCAGCGGCACATGTTCATCTACAACTACTCAACTCATTACACCTGTGCACTGAAATATGCATTAAACAACTCTCAATAAATATATAACGGATTGGGTTCAGTTCGGGTTCACACCATCACCAGCTCCTGTATTCAAGCATGCAGTAGCAGCAATTAAAGCAATAAATCAATCAACTAAATTAAGAAACGAATAAATAAGGAAATGAATATAAACCCTGCAGTTCCTACCGCTGTGCAGCAGAAGAGCAGCAAGCGAAGTGTGTGCATGTTTGCAGCGGTCAGTCGCGCCCAAGACTTAATTCTCTGTTGGTGATTTGGCCGGTGCTACCAACACTTCACACTGCGTCACATCGCACCAACAGCGCGGTGCGGGTAATTTGTAGAATATAGAATCTTCTCCAACGATCCACAATTTGTCTGCGGTATTCTAGAATATTCTCCAACAATCCACAACTCGTCAGCGGTAATGTTGTAACTTGTGAACTTGTACGGTATCTGAGCAATGAATGCAGTTGAAATAGACATTAAATAAAACAAAGCAGCAACAACGATGCCATGGTTTCGCAGAGATTTTGCAAATAAGGGGTCTTCTAAACTGACCAAAGTGTTCGTTCATTCAATTATTTGATGTGATCCATAGCAAACCGGGGGGGGTAATAAGTGGGGGCAAAACCAATTATCTAAAAATAAGAAAATACGTGATTTGTATCTAATTTAACGAGGGGGGGTGGTGTACTTCAAAATTTGAAGAATGTTGGATGGCCTGCATGGAAGAATCACGTAGCCAATAGCTGTGAACGGTTTAGGCACACACTAAACCAGGGGTTTCACTAACGTACATTTTGTAAGACAATCTTAAATTTCATCCTAACTAAAATTTAAAACAAATAAAATTCATTCATCGACTGCCGTGACGTCATCATTCAGTTCGCGCGCGACCATGTGGAGTTTCCAATAAAAAAGATAAGATTTTCCTAAGATTAAGATTCTCTTATGACAATCTTAAGACTAAGATAGTCATAAGATCGCTTCCTGAATGAGGCCCCAGGAATGCAATGCAAATAGGCTTACTACTAATAATAATTAGCTCCATTCGAGACTAGCCAAAAAGTTCGGCCAGCACAGTCCACATGGCAATCTTATGTGAAGCCATGACAGGACCGATTACATTATTTAAAGCTATAGGTCTGGTGTGGACATGTCAGCTGCCGATTTAAACTGGACTTGGCACCAGGAAGTATGAAAACAGTCAAAACCCACGATAGACCCCAATCATAAATTTTATCTTTCAAGTGTCTCAAATCGTTTCGCTTTCAATCGCTAGACGATAAGGCGAAAGTTGTCAATACCAGCTAGCGGTCTAGTATATTACTCAGCTATCTAGCATCTAGCTAGCTTAATTAGCTATCTAGCATATCACTCGTATATTAGGACTACTTTTGATTTATAAAATTTCTTCCAGATAGTCGACAGAATGAGAGCGTAGGGTTTGCTTCTAGAATCCAGGGTTAGGTTATTTGATATATGCGCGCGGATATCAAAGGACGGAGTGGGGAGGGGAGGGGTGGGGCTTGAGCAAACATTAGCCTATCTAAAAATCATCAGCCGAATTCTTACAATATCTCAACATAAAACCTTAAAGTTCAATACATTTATGTTGCGCCGAACAATCTTTCTAACTCGGTCACATTAACTTAGTAAAAGTACGCCTCCGCCTAAGACCTGAGAGTATAATTAAAATCTCAATCCGTGTTGTTTGCCAGTGCTCGGATCAGGAAGTAACTGATCGGGGATTAGCGTTAATCCAGTACGCCTACATAACCCCCGATAGTTAGGCTACTGATAACTTTTATATCCTATTTATTTTTCGGGCCTATAATTAATATTCAGTGAACTAAAACAAGAACAGTACTTAGGCCTATGCACAGGCCTTATAGTTTTAAAATTATAATTACTATCCACATTTAAAATCCTATCTATTCTAACAATTTGAGTGTCAATTTATTGCATAGCAGTCAAAATTGGTTCGAAAACTACAAATTTGTACTTTTAGATAAATAAAACTGTAATATTGACGATAACTTGAGGGTGTGCTGGGCCAGTTTTAATAAAATTTATTATTAGCAACATTACGTAAATTCAATACATACGATCTGGTAGGCTGTTGTTATGGAAACAACAGGTGCGCGCACAAGAGCGTAAACTTTTCACAAATAATAAACATAAAAAATAATAACGCATGAAACCTTCGGATATGGTTCTAAATTTTATACTGTTTTTGGTCTTAAAACGGACAGTAATTGACTATTAACTTAAGATTTTCGATATTTTCAAAAGATAAATTGAAGCGGGCTCATGTCGCTATAATGGTTAGTTTAAAAGTGCTAAAATTGAAAACGTTTGAAATAGTTTGCGAAAAGTCTCGACGGCTATCAGCAAGCATGTCTCAGCAGGGCGCAGTGCTGCAAAACTTCAACAACGAGCTCGTCAAATGTAAGAATTTAACGTTTAACATTAAAATATAACTAGAACTAACAACAGGGATGCTACATTTATGTAATATATTAACAACAATGCTTAGAAAAATATATAGCGTCTAACGAGTAACAAAAAATGATCTGCAGGCATGCAGACTTTATAAGGTGAGAAGATTGCATGATTAATTGAAACTGCATGCAAACTGGAATAATATGCGTTCTAAAAATAACTGCATGACAGTCCCTTAGTCTCATCTCAATTAATCCCGATCTAACCCTAACCGTGTGTAAACCGTAGCCTAACATAAAGTGAGTGATTTTGAGGGGTATTCAGACAGATGCTATAATACTCATTAGAGACGCTTAGGACTGATTGAAACAGCGTGCGACACAAGAATATGGGATTGACAACATCTCAGAATGACAGCGTTTAGTGTAAAGAATATTATTATTGATTGCCAAAATTAGCTTCACATCAAAGACCCAATAGAAATCCAGTTAAGGCCACTGCCTTAACTGTAGAGTGTGGTAACTCTGCCATTA
Organism: Chamaedrilus cognettii; assembly: GCA_034695025.1. NCBI lineage: Eukaryota > Metazoa > Annelida > Clitellata > Enchytraeida > Enchytraeidae > Chamaedrilus > Chamaedrilus cognettii. Next base: position 13,768 of record JAQIWG010002763.1, on the reverse strand, counting down.
GAGGGTGATTATCAATCCCATTTTAAAGTCCCAAGCATGAGATAAGCTACTAGTGTTTAGCGACGTGTCCAGATTTTATAATTGGTCAGTGAGTATTCTAAGAATGAAAATCCCCCGTATATGTGGGTCATCTTGAGCTCCACTGATCCCTTCGTTCACCATAGGCATCGAGGAGCTCTGCGTGCGGCGCGATGACCTGCAAAAGGAAATCCTCACGGACGAGGAGGAAAAGCGGCGGCTCGAGAACGACCTGCGATTGGTCACGGAGAAACTGGGTCAGGTCAACGAGAGTCTCGCACGCAAGATGACGTCACGCAGCGACTTTGATCGAACAATCACCGACACTGAGGCCGCCTACTCCAAGGTGGGTCGCGCTCCGCTATATCACGGCTTGGGTATATCACTAGATTTAGGGAAATTTTAGTGATGGAGTCATGTCATTTTTAACGCGATCCCTAGATTTCTGGTGAAATTTTTTTTAAAGTTCATTGTAGAATGGAAGCTTGAAATATTTATTCACAAAAAACAATCTAGTGATGTTTTTTACCCAGATATCCAGAATCTAGCGATATTCCCTTATGATCCAGTGCTAACACTGGCCACACTCAGAAATTATCATTGTATCATTATTTATTAAGTAGGCATTTCCTGTACCCATATTGCTCAATTTCCAATTTGCCAAAAACTGATTGTGTTAATCACTATATATATTGGTCAAAAGCACCCCTACATTAATCAGCGCCCTTGCATTAACCCCTAGTCGGATATTTTAGTTTAAATGCGCTTTGCGAATTTGCGACTGCGACTTTGCTTAGCAAAGCATCCACTGCAGCCTCCTCCTCGACACGCAGCAAGCCTCGACAAGTCTGTCTGGCATGGCGCTATTTTGAAGCCTTTTTGATCTTTTTCTTCACTATGATGCAGCAAAACCAATGAGGTATTAATCAGCACGCTTGCATTAATCCCTAGCGCTGCTGCTGTTGTTCAGATCTTGGAGAGCTCCCAGACTCTGCTCACTGTGCTCAAGCGGGACCCTGCTCTCTCCTCCTCCGCGCCCCACCACCCCAAGCCTCCCCCCCCAGCGGGGTCCAGGCCAGGGCCCGCGACCGCGCGCCCTCCCGCCGACTTTGGGAGTAGCAGGGGAGGATTTTCCAGCAGTAATTACTAGGACTATACGCTTTCAAGCGTCCTCGTATAATCCGAAGACTAGAAATAGCGAGAAAGGCCTGGATTATGCCGCAAAGTGCCAAGATAAAATGTACTTTATAGATATTGGGTGATTTGTGTAGTTAAACTATTATGTAGCGTACTTTATAGATTTGTCACAATGACTTTTATTCCTATTGTTTAGTTCGCCATTTGGTTCAGTTGTCGAAGAGCGATCTTTCAACAGCAATGAACAAAATTGTGTCAATCCGAATGAGAGTCTTATAACCTACTTGCATGCATTTCACTGCTACGCTAAGTGTAAAATGGTTACTGCTCTTTGTTTATTTTCTCGTTCCGTGTGGACTCTTGTATTCTGTTGACGTAAACTGCCCCAGAGGCGAAAAAAATATTTGTGGAAATTGTGCGCTGGTAACGTGTGCATGAGACTCTTAAAAATTGTAAAAATTGACGTTACTGCTGCGTTCTATAAGAAAGCAATATCTTCTTAAATAGGCAGGCGATTATTCACAGTTACGCCAAAAGACTGTGAGAATGGCTGAGGATTCGAATAGAGCCTAGCCTATGTGTTTAAAATTCTTTTGTAAGCCTTCATTTTCTCTGATGCATGGATTGTGTAAAACTGATATTTATTGACTATCGTTTATATTTGAATATATATACCTTACGAATGTATACATGCCTTATTTATCACCAGAATGAGTGTATCCTGCATAAAATAGGAGTACTGTTACATCTGCTTCTCATAAAACAGGCTGAGCTATTCCCCCTAGGCTTTCAGAAAATCTCATGTATAAGCCTACGCCATCCTAGTCGATTTTAACAAATAATAATAATAAAAATTTTCAGACAACTTTTAAAGCGCGGTAACTTGACCTAAGTCATCACAAAACGGTGTCTTAAATACATTAACGCGCAATGCTATGCCTGTCCATTTCAAATCAGGAGCAAAAATTGTAAATAAATCATATTTTAGCGTTCCGCGCCTGTCAAATCTTAACCCTGTTGATCAATAGGAGATACTTGTTATCTCTTGATACGAATGACATTGAGTCTCAATCATAGTTCAAAGTACACAATATATAAATATGAACGCAGCATGTATACGCCTGCTAACACTGCACTGCTGTTGTCAAAAGATAGTAAAAATGATGCTTGTGTCACAATGTACCCCAACAAATCTTAACCAAATGTATGTTACTTGTAAGATGAGCCTGAAAATAGCTCTAACCCTAAATAGCCATCCTCATTATTATTTATCATTTTAAGGTGATGAATTGTGACACAAGAACAGTACAGATTCAGGGCTGTAGGTTCAATTGATAGTGAAGGGGTTTTGCTCATACACCGCAACAGAATTCACAACCAAGGGGAGCGGGGTGGTGGAACCAGAACTTTTTTACAAGAACTACAATGTAAAAATCAATGCTTTTGTTAAAAAAATTTCAGTCGTAGTTCTATATTGCAGGAGAAATTTCCAAATAAATACTCCTTCTATTTCGGGAGGGAGAGGGTTTCAATCCCCAGCACCACCCCCAGCCTACGGCCCTGCATCAATTATTCTAACATGGAACAACCATGGCGAATTTCAAAGATCATGAACTACAATAGCCAATGGCTATAAATATTTATAGCCAATTTCAATGGCCATAACTAGCAGCAGGCTACTTCAGTTAGGCCCACGCAAATATTTAATTGCTAAGCCATTTGCAGCTCGCTGAATGTCCCGGGTTCACTGTTCGATTGCACATTGGTTGGCATTGACGTCATGGAATATAACTGAGTTGAATCACTCAAGGAGGAACTGGTTAGATTAAGTTGTTACTTAATGGCGTATGAAAATAGGTCATGACTGGTTTGCATGTCCTTGATGACGTCATAGTTCCCATTGGTCGACAGATTTATTGTATTTCGCCTATGACGTCATCGTCCGTCGTGCGTAGGCCCACGCTGATTGGTCGCCAATGATCCAAAGAAAGATTTGAGATTTAGGTTCATTTAATGAGTAGAAAGGTGGAGTGATGCACCGTTGACGAATAGGACACGAAGTGTTGACTGGTACACCTGTGACAGCACAACATCTGATGTTAGCCATACAGCTGAGTTATTTTAAAGATTACCCAGGAATGCGTAAAAAGGTGGAATCAACCAGTAAGCTTGTGTATGTCAAAAAAGAGTTTAAAATAAATGTGAATCAGTTAACAGAGACTTCACAGGACACACACACATTGCACTATTTCTTCATATACATGGATAGTTACTTATACTACATAAATCAATACTTTATCTACACGCATAAATCCTTTACCCACAAGTATAATTATTTTATCCACACAGATAATTATTTTGCCTAATGGATAGCCTACAAAGACAGTTGCTCTACACCTACGGGGCATTATAAGGCGACGGCTGATGCTGCCGGTGGGCGGGTCTACTTGAAGGCGGTGATAAATTCCTCGACGTTGATGGTCCCGTCACCGCCGGTGTCAATCTCCTTCATTATCATCTGCACGTGCACGCAGCGAGCCCTCACGGATCAAGGGATTCGTAATCACACTAGCAGTCACGTTGTGATTGATTGTCAGAGCCTGGTCTAATGAATGGGAGTGTGTCATGGTAACCGATGGAGGTCTACAGTCCAATGATAAAAAATGAACATTAACTCAGCTTATACAGGGCTCGGACCAGCCATACATGTAGGGCTCGGAAAAAGCATAGCGCTCGGACCAGACATAATAGTATGGTTCGGATCAGGCACATAGCTAGCTAGGCTATAGTTTGAACCACGTGTACAATGTAGGCCTACGTACGGTTAGAATCAGGCAGAGTGATCCAATTCCCCCAGCTATTCAAATTTTGTGCACATGAGCATATCACTTCCAATAAATCAAATAAAACCAAATCAACAATTATTTCAAAATCACCGTCACAACCTAGGAGGATTAATAACATCCATACTCCAAGATCACAGCAATCTATTTATACTCTTAGTATCTATGTATACTTCTAGATCACAATAAAATTCTGATTTTGTAATGGCAATTAAGATCCTACCTCAGCAGTTTCTCGACACCTCTTGGCGTCGGCGGGCTCTCTCATCGCGACAAAGTACGCCTTCATCACCTCGACCAGCTCGCCCATGTCGATCTTCCCCGAACCATCCTTGTCAAACACCTTGAAGATATCCCGCAGCGTCTTCTCGTCGCACATTCTCGCTGTCGAAACAAAACTGCAATGGTCGACTTTATCGAACGCTTTAGCAAAGTCAAAGTACAGCAATCGATGTGTTAATTACTACGGTCGTTGTACTGTAGATAGCCTACAACAATTTATAATAGGCAGCGAGGGCCTAATAGTCCTCACTGCGATAAAAGTTGGCTTATATACCAATGCTGTGCGAAATGGATATCATTGATGTGGGCTGATATAGGCTGATCGAACAAGTTCAAACTTGGCTTGTTCAAGTGGGCGACGTGCATGCTGCTAGAAGGGATCTTGAGACAATATGATATAGGCTCGTTATAGGCTTGCATATGCGCGATCACTTGTATACACTTCGTTAAGTGCTTTGAAGGCGAATGAATGATAACGAACCGGTTCCGATTTATAGCGGGTATGCTATAGCATCGATCTGGCGAGAAGCATACTTGACTAAAAAGTGCATTGTCAATATTACTAGACTGGGTCTACACATGGTATTGAAAGTTACATGTCGGCTCTCTGAAATGCATCGAAGAAACTTGTTAAGTTGAAGAAATAATGCATGCACAATTGCGCATGACGAACTACATGTAGTCTACATCATCACCACTGGTTATATACCTATGACCAATGACTCAGATTTGATCAGTAGGGGCCTAATGCTTCGAGCTTTCGCGCGTGCGCATGACCATTTGTGATCATTACTTTCTCACGACACCCGTCAACAAGTCCAGCAATCTCTTGGCCTACCACATTCTTCAAGTTTCAGAGCAGTCACTGGCCCAAATACTAAGGTGCTTCAAACTGCGATTCTTTAGTAGTCAATCGATTGATCACTAGGTCTAATTATTATGGGCTAGAAAAAAAGACGACAATCATCCAGACCTACTGGGTTTAGTATTAAACGCCGAGGTTAGCGTTTGTTGGCAACATGACAGCTAGGTTCAGGTTGCCAATAAAGCCTACACGATAGGCCAATTTATACGTAGGCCTACACTATAGTCAATACAACAATATACTCATTGAGGCGATAGCGTAATCAATGCATAAACATAGATTAATCTTCAATGCTTATCAATTTCAACGCTATCGCAAGCCCCGCACCGGATGTTCGAAGTTTAAATACTTACGGCTGACGAATATAGACCACCCCTGCCAAAAAGTGCACGAAGTGACTTGAAATCTTCGCCGCGGCCGGTACGGCGGGGTTTCGTGATATGCTGAGAGTCCAGCGTTTTAAGTAATTATGAGGCACGTTGGTTCATTTACATGTGGTCACACTTTTGGCACCGGAAGTACTGCGTCGAGAAGTGGATAAAGGTGTTCCAAAGTTGATTGCTTAAGGTGGAAAAACTGGACAGGTAAAAACAAAGGGTGAAAACAATAAGAATTGTGTTTAATTTAATGGGGAAGGGGGGGGGGGGCACACTTTTATGCGCAGACCCTCAGTGAAGGCGGCAAACTTTGTGTTCGCTGCGCCGCTGTTTTTAATACATTTGCTATAACTTCTGGGCCTACTGGCGTATGTTTGAAATACATGCTTAATAAGTTCTGATATTGAAATTGTTGGTATTTTGGAGGGGGGGGGGGGTTTACTGAATGTTACAAATTGAATCAAATTACAAAATACGTATTTACTGTTTATTTTAAGAAATGAGCTGCTATTCATATTTGTTGACTACTTTCTTGCAATGAACATTTAAATATAATTTTTGTCGCAGTCAGCGTAGGTCTAGGGCATATGCTACATATGTATGTATTTATAAATGAGTTTTTGCTCAAAAATTGTTTCCTAATGAAGAATATATTGTTAATTAAGTTTTAATTATAGTAATTAGGTTTCATTGCATATTCTAAATTTAAATGAAATTAACGGAAGATAGGCGATCTTACAGATGACCACCAAGGCACACTGACTGGAGTGATCCGAGCCTGGTAGCGGTGTGGGGGATGTGGGGGGAGGGATGGGGTAGACAATTTGGCCATCTGGTCGTGTGGGGGGTGCGCAGAGGAAGGAGACTGCTGCCCCTCGTACTTCTAACGGTGGCGATATTCATAGCGCTACACAGAATTGTGAGTAACTTGCAACGATTTATTATAGATCTGTTAATTAGGAGTTTTGATACCGGAGTGAAAAGCCCCATGAAGCAGGTTAGGCCCTGACCTTGCTGACTTAAAGTATTTGGTATGGTCAGTAAGGTGGATAAGGCCTATGACTTCAGGCCTTTGCATTTTCAAGAATGATTTGCACCTGTGGTTTGATATCGTGAATATTGTCAATTCATGGGGTTTGATATTGCAGGTGGTTTTAAATAGAATATTACACTACCGTAAATTAGGAATGAACGTCATTTTGTGTGTGTATTTTTCTTTTAAATTTGCATTAACTAACTGCTGCACGTTTATATAAATGTTTCAAAAGAATATTTGTTATTTATGCGTAAAATGATCGCGCTATCTTTGATTCAATGCTGTTGACAGATTTGATTTGAATAAGTGACGGCTGTAAGTTGTTCAAAACATATATAGAACTAAATTTGATTTGAAAAAGGCATATTTAAAAAATAAGTTGACATTGAGAAGATTTCATTTTTAAAATAAACTTAGAGCAATCATTTCGGTTATATTGTGTTTTGACAGATTGCTTTCTCAAACAACCAAGTTCAAGCTGATCCCAACTCCAACTTTGTTGACAATGCACCACAGTTTGTGAAATCTGTTTTCGTCGACAAATCGCAACGATCTCTTCCCTCCAGACAATTTGATGATGAATCTCTCTTCGCCGACGTTCCCACGGCAACCATTCCCCAGCCACCAATTTCCCCTGGCAACCTAACCGCATCGGCGCAGCTTCACAGAGACACCTGCGTTAGATCGGAGCAATCTGATTGGACGGAGACACGCGCCTGGAGGCGTGGCCAGAAACCCATCGACCTATCGCAGCCCTCGTGGACGAAATTCTCCGGAGTGGTTCTAGTGGTCACGTTCAACGAGCCCGTATACTCTGTGATACCCCACCTGGAAATACTCTATCGGCCGTTCTTTCATCAAATCGTGTACTGTGGTCCAAAGCCCCTTGATTTAGCGCGCTACCCCGCGCTTCTACCCTACTCTGTGACATTTGTTACTTACGGCAGTACCACTTCCAAACCCAACCCTAATCCTAAGCCCTCGCACACTGGTGACGAGAAATTCCCCAATGTCGTCAATAATTCCCTATATTCTACTAAATCTCCAAAAGATTTTCGCAATTCTTTAGCTTATTCTTCGAGCTATCATAAGCGGGATTTCCCCAGATTTTCTCCACCCCACCCAGCCGGTTCTTTCAACTACGAATGCCTCTCCCGAGTTCTCCGCTCTTTTCATACGATCCCCCTGGGCTACCTAGTCATCGCCGACGACCTCCTACCTCTCCTCCCCACTCTAAGTTCCGCCCCAAGGGACTTAGTCTGGTTTGTGCCCCCCGAGGAAGTGCGTATCGGGGATTTGACAATATTGAGGGAGTGTCGTCTGGGGTCATGTGATTTCCATCCGCGGGGGCGGTGGCACTGGTGGGAGGACTACAGGGAAGCCACGATGGAGGCTTTAGAGGAATTAAGAGGTGGTGGTATTAGGCGGGGGCGCGGGGGCGAAAGCGAAGAAGAAGAAATACGGAAGGGAGATGGAGCGGGGAGGTGGTGGGGCAAATTTTGGAAGTGGTGGGAGGGTGTTGAAGGAGGAAGGAGTTGGGAAGCTGTTGATGCACCGGCCAATGGTAGGCAAGGAATAAATTCTGTAATGATCAATAGGAATACAGATGAGACAGCAGCAGCAGCGAATCAGAAGCAGCGCGAGAAAGAGGTTGCAGCAGCAGCCAGTGAAAACACAGGAATAAACTCAGCAATAACCAACCAGCAAATTGAGGCTGGAGCCAAGGCATCCTATAAAAAACAAGGATTTAACATTGCATCACCAATCAAAGAGAAGCGCGAAACGAATCCCACTGCAACCAACAGCAAGCAGGAATCTAATTCTGTTCCAGCCAATCAGAACGCCGATACATCTGCGCGTGCGGCCAATCAGATCTTGGCGCTCTATCGTCGCTGTCACACGGCATTGGTTCGACTCAACGGCGCTGAGATGAGAGCCAATGGTGCGTACTCTGACATCTACTACATTCCTCACTCTCTCGCGACACCCTTTAGCACTCTGGCCTCGCTGTTCCTCAGCCACAGGGTTTTTCTTGAGATTGCCGTGCCGACGATTCTGCGGTGTTTGGTCCACGGGGGGGCCGGCGCCCCAACTGGGGGGCTCATAGGTGAAGGAAACTGGGGCGCCGAGGAAGAAAATGGAAACAAAGAACGTTCGGGGCCGGTTATGGGGGTAAACAAAGAAAATAAGGAAATAGAGAAGGAACAGCTGGGGTGGGAAAATGAGAAACATTCTCTTGGCAATCCAGGGGGGATTCAAATAGGGGAAGAGCGTCCAGGAGCGCAGGGGGAAGAAATTTGGGGGCAAGGGGGGTTAAAAAATCAGAGGGGGAAGTGGTGGTCATTGCCAGGGCGACAAGTGTGGGTAATAGAGGGAAGAGACGATGTATGGAAGTATTTCAAGAGGTCGCAACTTCACGAAAAGACTTATCTACATCCGACAAAATGGCGTCGGCTTGCTGTCAAGGGTGTGACTGATCCAATTGGTGATCTGACTGATGGTGTACTTGATAGGAGAAAACATTCTGGCAACGAATCATTGGAGAGTGTAGAACGGGTGAAGGTCACTGAAAGTGGGTCGAGTTATTTGGTAACTGGATCAAGGCTAGCGGAAAGTGTTGTGAACGGGACCCTGGAGCTTGTGAGGGTTTATTGTGAAGATGTTCTGCCTTATTTGCATGACCCACTGGCGAGACTGCCAGTCTAGTCAGGAAGGGATTCAAGTGGTGCTCTGAGGTTACTGGAGGGGCTTATCGCGATTGTCGTGTATTCAATAGATGTGATAGATGTGTTTGGAAGTGTTTTTTAAACAGCACAGATTTGTTGCACAATGCTGTTAAACAGTGTATTTTAGCACGCGTGTAATTTTTGTTAAGTTTCTCAAAATGGTAAAAATTGGACGCGTGATGATAAAGCGGTACCGGTAGTTTAGTATATATTTATACAAGCCGTCCTCAAAAACTCAAATTAAGAGCATCTAAATTTCAGCAAATAACGTGCAGCAAAAATTTCATGTTTTACAGTGTTGCATGCATGTATTTTAAAGTTCTCTTTAACGCACAGATTTGGTTCAGAATAAATTGAATTTGACAAGTTTGTCAGTTAAAATAAGCCTGCCAAGTCGTCCAAAAATGTTTACTGGCTGCGTTACATTATATGGGATACTGCAAAACATTTAATTTTCGCTGTATGTTATTTTCACTGTTTTGCTTCTCGCGAAAATTTGGCTGCCCTTAATTTTTGTGTTTTTTTGCGGATTGCTCTTTATAGATAGCTTCTGCTGCGTTCTTTGTGCTGCACGTAGTTTTAGTGAATTTATGAAATAGTGAAAATGACATCCACGCAAAAAGTCACGTTTTACCGTATGTGAAAATATGGTAATGACTTATTATTGAGCGTCATATTAAAATCTGTTAATTTTGAGACCACAGTGTACTTGTTGGGTTTTTGGCCTCCAATGACGTCCTTGGACGCAGAAACAGACTCTAAACCCATGATTATTATTGTTATCCGAATATGATTGATTGGCTTCCAAGGCTTAATGAAGGTTGAATCTTTGTGCAATAAAAATGTTTGGGTTTTTGTTTATGCGTTAAATGAATTGGGTTTGTTTCTATTTGAAGTGCTGTGAGTTTGTGATTTTAAAAATGCGTGTACGTGTCTTGTTGTAATAATGAACCGATGTCTAGCAGCTGTGTTTGTACTGATAGTATGTAGATAAATCCAGGCTTAAAACTCATTTTTTCAAATCCGCTTTCTGTATGTAGTCTGTTGCACCTCTCCCGCACCTACGATTCAAGCAAACGATGTTTTTCCATCTCCGTTTGCCTGACATATTCTTGGTGCGTTAAAAAGTGCAATATACATACATACATATGTATGGCTACGTTCGTAGAATTACCACTACTTACTAAGTCACTACTTTTAGATATTTTTATATGAAATTTATGAAGTTAATTTTACCGTTTATTTACAACGGCTATATAATCTCATAAATTCATATTGATAGGGCCATTTTAAAATGGCTTTTTCGTTCGGCAGTTCGACGCCACCACTAAATTCTTTTTCTGTGAATTTAAATTTAGGCTGAGGTTTCTTGGTTGAGGAATCGGATCTTAGTTCTAGTGATCCTCTAGATTACTAGATTCTAAGGCCTAGTTGTTTAATAGGGAATTATTTAAAAGATCTTGGATTATTTAAATAACTCTCCAATAATGGCGAGTTATTTGAATGCTCTGGATATAATGTGGCGACGTCATTTTTGTTTTGTGATTATTTAGAACCAAAGAACTATAAATTGCGCTACTGGGCCTAAATCACCACGGAGTCTACGATTCGGTAGTATATTTAAATATTCTTCACCACGTTTCCATTACTGCTGATACTAAACTATAGCTTTTTACATTTCATAGCGTTGAGGTAGGCTATTTGAGAAGTGATAAATAATAATCGATGAAAGAACGACGGCGTAGATAAGAGCTAGCAAACATTTATTTTTAACGTCATAGACGCACGAGTAATTTCTCAAAGTTTAGATCGTTAAGACTAAACGCACAACTCATTTCTCAAAGTTAAAACTGTTATAACTTAACTCGTAAGCCATTTATAACTCAAGTTTAAACTAAACGCGCTAGCAATTTTTCAAAGCTCAAACCGCTAAGATTAATCACGCATCAAATATAATAATATGTAAAGAGTTGTAGTATTAGCCCCTTGTCGACAGAGTATCAAATTCAAACTGGCAAGGGCAAATAATAAAATTTAAAGCAACAGCAATGTTACGAGTGATGACGATAATGAACGCGAGTCACTAGTAGTTATCACTACACGCGCAGCTCTAATAACTTACGCACTACATTAGCAGCAATTATGAAGTCAAGTAATAATAAGACGGCTCACAAACGACAGCCACAGAATTACTGCTTGTATTCGGATAACGATTGCGGTGTAACATTGGCTACAATTTGATTTCTCATCCCCAAGTACTCTAGTACTTGAAATTTTGGCGATCCTTTCAATCATGGCCTAATACTGTAAAGCTTTCACGCATGTTGGAGACGTGTGAGACCTTATATTTAACTCCTCGACACCAGGGCATGATCCGGATGGTGAAAAAAATTTGCTAATAAACTTTTTTCGCCAGACCGTTCTTTTTTTCGCCAAATTTGTTGTTCCCTTCTGGTGCACTGGAATATATTGAATTTATTGCTCCGTTAATCACCATAGAGCCAGTAATTGAGCTTCTAAGAACAAAGGATGAATAAAAAATTTGTCGAAGAGCTTTCGCCAAATCGAAAATAAATTGCAAACTGCTAAAAAAGTGTTTTTTGGGCGATTTTGGCGACTGGCAGATCAAGCCCTGCTCGACACTAGCAATGGCATGCGCATCCGTTCCCACATTAGCCCGTGATCGGTAGGATCACTAAAATTTTGCTCGCGTTGTTTTGTTATTACGTGGCAAATCGCTGACTCCCTCCATCGCCACATTATCTTAGATGAAACAAAGAAGAGACCGGCGATTGAGAAAACCCGGGGTTTACTTTAAAACCCCTAACTTTATGAGACTGGCATTTTCATCATTACCTTCACTATCATGCAGCAAACCAATGAGGTACTAACCACAATGGTGGCATTGGGGTCAGATTGTAGCTACGATAAATCAAGTAAAAATCAGATCACTGAGTATCGCAGGCTAACTGCGGAACTCTTTTGCAGGGTTCATTTTGTTAGAGTAGCTTACAATTGATTTCTAACGTACAGAGTTTTTTGTTACAGGACAAATAGTCCATGTAAAAGTGACTTGCCCTAGATACCATCGTTGAAAGCAAAGAGCACAATTCTGCGTTTTCAGTGGAAAACCAAACCAACTACAAGGTAGTAGTCCTAGTGCTAAGTAACGATTTCTAGGAGATCAGATAAAATAATCAAAAATGAATACGTGCCCCAATAAAATATGGTCTAATTTTGTGCGTAGCACGGATTTGAGGAAATGGCGCTAAATAAATTTCCGTCTCTAGAGTACAAAATAGTATATAGCCTATAACTGGCAGGCCTGGACTCCTAGTTACTACTCTAGTTAATACTCCTAGTTCATACTCTCAATTTGAATGCCAGAAAACATTTGCAACAGCATTTTCTGATGCTCAAAACTAAAGTTTGAACTTCTTATCTTAGCTTACCTCACACTTAACCACCAATCGATGACAAACTGCATGCACTGCTAATGACCACTGCTTCTTCACTCGAGAGAGTAAACAACAAAAAAGAACTAGAAAACAAACGTCTAAAGGTCACGAAATTATAATCACAAAAAGCTGACGATTTCTATTTGGCCAGAAATCGTTGACGGCTAAAAGTCGCGTCCTCTTGGGACACAGTACACGTTAGAGCAACTACAGCAGGTCAATAGCGTCCACAGCGGCATTAGTACACAGAGGCCCAGGAAAAACGCAAACTCAGAGTTCACCATTCAAATCCCTTAAAAGCTATTAAAATCGATTCGAAATTAACAAATTTTAATAAAATTTTGATAGTTTATGGTTAAACATTACCAGAAGAACTAGTGCTTGAGGTGTAGGCCACGCTTGCCGTGTTCCCTCTACACTATCAGACATGCCTTTCTGGATACCCTCTCAAAATGCCTTGCTAGATTCTCACCCACAATTCATTATGTAGTATAGATGGGAAGGATTGTATTTTAGATAAACCGAACTACATTTTAGGCTATCAAATTGTATACTACATTGGATATAGAATATTAAATTCACTAAGATCCATTCTTTCGGTAGGCCGTACTTTTTCGCCACATCAATCTTGCCTTAATAAAATTTATAGCTTCGTTCATCACCAGAGAACCAGTAATTCTACTTTAAGAACGAAGCATCAATAGAAAATTGGTTGAAGGCTTTCACCAAATAAAAATAATTTTGGCCAAACAGTATAAAAAATTATTTTTTCCATATTTCGGTGATCGGCCGATCAGACCTTCCTAGCACACTGTAGATAGTGAAAATTGCAAGTGAGCATTTTTTGGGGGCCACCGTGTAATTAATAGCAGTGGTAGAATCTAGTAATTGTGAGGAAAGAGAGACGACACAAGGCCAAACACTTCCCCCTAGTCCTAGACAAGAATTATTCCCACCCCCCCCCTGCTCCAAAAGTTCATCCAGGGTTTTATCCAAAGAACCACCCCCCCCCCCCCCCATAGAACC